>JARQTH010000475.1:299428-312308 GCA_030142595.1 Trachelus iudaicus | reverse complement strand
TCTCTCTCTCTCTCTCTCTCTCTCTCTCTCTCTCTCTCTCTCTCTCTCTCTCTCTCTCTCTCTCTCTCTCTCTCAATACCTTCTCCATGTTCTTTTCTACTTCTTAGCCAACCTTCTCTTCTACCTTCTGCTTCTCATGCTTTACTCATTCTCTACCATCACGGCCGCCGCCACCTCCATCTTGGCCATACGGCCCTTGCCCCTGCCTCTCTCTGAGCTCTAGCCGATTTTTTTGTTTGGAAAGATCTTAGATTTGAAAAAGGAACGTAGCCAGAGAGCTCGTTCCCATCTCGTCTCTCGTGGAGCAATGAAAGAGAGCGACTGGAGGAGACTTGGAGATTCTCTCCTCTTGTCTCCCCTCCATCCCTCTCTGATGATTCCGTCGTTTCTCTCTCTCGTTCTCGGTGCTCTCCTCTTGTCACTTCTCTTTTAGGCACTCTCTCTTTCTCTCTTTACCTACTCTCTTCACGTTCCACCTAACCATCATATTTCTCCATCCTATTGCTTTCTTCTTCTTCTTCGTCTTCTTCACTCTACTCTATACACCAACCCTCTTCACTCACACAGTTAGCCATAGCATCCCTCACGTGGACGCCACGGCCTATCCTTATAATATAATATTCATATTTCGAACGAAAGATTTTATCTCTTAAATGAATCGAACGCGTTCCGATTTGAGATATCTGCCGGAGCGCCAGAGCACGGAGTCCGACTCTCTCGAAGCCCGCGATGTATTGTAATGGCTACGAGTTCGAGCCTCCGAACATCTCTGTATGCGTTAAAACTAATACCGCGCCAGTTAGTCTTCTTATCTTTTTATTCTTCTTCTTCCTCGCCTTCCTCCTCCTCCTTTATTTCACTCTTTCGTTATTCTCTTCTATACTTCACTCTCGTTTCTCTTGGACTTCTTCTTCTTCTTCTTCTTTCATCTCTTGCTCATTCCTTCGTCTCTTTACGTGGGGTACAGTCTCGTCAGGACGATCGCGATACGTCTACTGGGAATTGCTCCGGTTTTATCACCTTCATTTTTTTGTTTTCAACTTTTGCAGTAGTCCCTATCGCGGATGCGTGTGCGACGATCTTCAATGGTTAAGATCGGATTGGAGATCGATACGTCATACAGTTAGGTCTCCAAAGATTTTTTGTCTGCTATGATGTTTTATATTTTTTTGAAATTTTTCATCTTTCCGTATAATTATATCATCTGAAAAATCAGGTCTTTATCCTTACGTGAACCCGCGTGAAGTACTACTTATAGATGTTTCATAAGAGCATCATTCCGGACAGTCTGTCGAGTCATTTGATACGTATTGTTCGAAATTCAAGCCTGACTCGGATTCCGAGAAAATAACAAACGCCATCGTAATGCCGGCTCGTCTTTTATACAATATGCACTTATAAGCTGACGAGATCTCCGGGGCTCATCGAGTACTGGATTTGACATACCCAACCGTACCTGTACGATAACTAAAAATGTAACTGAAATAGGTAGCCGAACGGATAGATTGGTAGAACTGGATAGGAAGAAATTGCTAAAGAACAACCTAACCCAAGATACGAGATGATAAAACTGTACGACAGTTCGGATAAACGCAGTCGGTAAAGAAGGGCAAAATTAGTAAAATAATAAAGACACTCCCACGTTCTCCGTGCGATCGCACTTGAAAATCTAGATTACAGACTGGACCACGCAGTACCTACCCGTAACAAGGTAGCTGCGAGTAAAAGGCAGCTCGATCAACAGTTTACAGATAGCAGTGATCCAATGTATAGTATTCGTCTTAGAGAGAGAGACAAAGATAAGGTTAATGTAAGTATATAAACGAGAAGAAGATGAAAAGTCCTGACTGAGTAAAACCAACCAGAATTAAATCCAACTCGAATAGCCGTGCACCCCAGATGCATTACGGGTTGAAAATCTTTCTCCTTCGCCAGCCTCTTCCTTCTCGGACAAGAAATACCAGGACCGGGGTAATTAATCATATTTTGAAAATCATTCCACCGGCGTAGATCTCCCTGACGAGATAGAAACCGGAGAGCGGCTCGAAACTTCGAAGTCATACCGATGCACCTTGATGTGGCATTTACGCAGAGTGCATCGTGGCTGCTTGCATTGGGTCCTATACATTCGTCGTAGGTTAAAAGGTATAGATAAGGAAAGTTCAAATTGCATCGTTATCGATGCATCGCTAGATATATTTTTTTCTATATAAAAAAAAACCATTTGTACGTATAAACCGTTTAAAGGAAATAAAGGGGCAGACTTTTTTTTTTACCTTTTTCCCCTCCTTTAGGAAACAGTTGAGAATGAGAGAATAGAGTAAACCTTGAGGGGAACCTATCGGACCAAACTGGCTCGACATTTGCAAAAGGGCACTGGGCTTCCCACTGCGACTGCTCGCAATTACAGGCAATTTCGTGTAAACGCGAGCAAAACAATCGGAACTCCCTGCTGGCTGTTGCGCATGCGTGCCGAACGGGAGTAAAGAAAGGAGATGGTAAGGATCAGTGAAAAGGTGAACGCAGGATATAAATGAGACTGGTAGGACGGATGATGTGGGAGATGAGGAGAAATAAGAGGATCGCAGGAATGGGATGAAGAGGATGATGAAGAATGGCGGGATAGATGGTACGGTGGATGGAGGATTTTTAAATTTTGTCACGTTCAAGTTTAAACACAGTCATTTGTGAGATCTTGGGCTTGTGCCTATGCAACTCTGGCACTGGCATCGCCGTTTCGCAAGCCTTCCTCTCTTCCCTCTCTTTCCACTCCTTTTCTTTCTTTACTGCCCTTCTCAAGGCAGTCTCTTTTATTATTTTTCGTTCCAAATTCGAATCGGCCTTTCTCTCTGGAAATTACGCCATTTCGAAATTATAACATCTCCGCAGCGATATGAGAAAGATTTGCCACTAATTGCGTACCCTGCTGGTAGTGTGGGACCAGCCGATAGCTTCCTCCACGGTCCCAACGTGGCCGGAGACAAAAACGTAATAACAGAAGAAAAAACAATGGACGATCAGGAGCATAGGGTAGGAAGAAAAGCTTTAGCTGGCGCTTGAGAGAAAGAGAAAAATGGGGGAGAAAAAAGAAGCTTCAGGTCGTAGATCCAAAAGACGCATCTTCAATCTGACTTAACCGTTTGCGTTCACGTGTAAAAGTAGTCCACAGGGAAACTCTTATTTTGGTAAGAAATCAAATGTACATACATGTATCATCGCTTACCAAGAGGCGAGCCTATCTAATCTAATCGAAATTTGTCAGATATTTAAATCGATGTCAAGTCCAGTTTAAATGTCCTCTTATTCGATAAAATTGTATTTCAAAAACTTGCAAAAAATATAAAAATTTATATCTTCAAAGGCGCATCCATAGATTTTCAAACAAAAATCACGGTTCGCAAGAGTGGCGAGGAATTGGTGTACAACGATAAAATGAGAAAGAAAAAGATTACAGAAAAAACTACAAGCGCAGAATTTCAAACGCTATAGCTTACCGGCAAAGTATACAGGGCCGTGCAAAGGCTGTCTCTTTTCAAATAATTCAAAAACCGGCCGATCGAACATATATTTCTGGACCGCCTCGCAGCTCGCACCGTGTAATTATCGTAGAGGGCCCCGGAATCGTCGAATGCATCCACCCAGTGGTGTTCAACCATACCTCAGAGACGGGAAGCCCCACTTCAGAAAAATTCTCAATCATTCCTCGAAATGACATAGTGGCATAAATATATATATATATATATATATATATACTCGACCCAAGTATTTCACATGATCGAAGGCAATATCGAGATTCTGCGGTAATTTCAAATAGGGTTAGAGAGAGGGTAAATAACAGAGTGGGAGAGAGAGAGAGAGATAGGAAAAAAATAATGGCGCACAGCCATAAGATACCTCCAAGATTTCACGATTCAACTTTACGATTGGCATTCGTTTATCCCTTACCTTGCGATGCAGCTGCTTCTCAAGGCCCCTTATTCGAAGATACACACAGGTGGATCAGACTGAGGATATTCCTTTGAGATTTCGATCACGATTCCACGGCTATGAGTTTCTCACAAGTAGGCGAGCATTATTTAGAATAAAAAAAGATGTCATTATAAAAAAAAACCAATTTTCACTATACACGGTATAATGCATAAAAATCTGTCACTCTGCGTGAAATCGACCAATTTTTTAATCGCCGATCGATTAACCCGCGTACCGATCACGACTTTGTTACATACGCGTGCGTTAACTATAGCGAGTCGAATAATGTGAAATATCTATCTTATCACCAAATAAATGGCCAGGCTTTCTCTAATCGTGAAATCGCCAGCAAAAGGTACAGATGTTTTTTCTCTTATCTTGCGATGTCTTTTAATCCTCGGATACGTGAGATGGCTGAGTAAATTTTTATATAATTTTTTCATTGAGAGCTATCGGAATTGATGAACGTCATGTTTTTCATTATCACTTAATATTAATATGTCATATATAATTAAGATTATCATTGATAAATGCCTAGTAAGGATGATTTTTAATTTTCAAATATTCATTCAAATCTTCGTACTTTTATTTCACGCTATTGTTACTCGTATATAGGAAACGTTGCAGGATGCTGCGCAGTGAGGTCTGCGCAATAGGTAAGCAGGAACTTTTTGTCGTGTACCACGGATAAAAAAAATGTTAAATATAGACGCAGTTCCGTTTCTTCTCCGATGTTAGGTATAGTTACTACGTCACCCTTCATAATATTCATCGCATTTCCCATTCCCACGACAATATGGGACGTATTAAAAAACAAAAAAGGGTTACGGTACAACCCTTACCCTCGCCCTTACATCGCGTTGCTTCCTCCCGGTGTTAGACTAGGATCCGAGAACTTCCGGTCTCTCGTCTTGCTTCTTCTGGTATGGAAAGTCGAGATGAGAGAGAGACGCCAAGATGAAAAAAGGAGACAGTTTTCCAAGAGCAGGAGGGATAGGGAAAGCACAAAAACTGCCATCCAAATTTACCTAAGCTGATCCTAACACTGCCGTGGAGGACTTTACCGCATGCGGTATTAAGAAACGCTCAGTAAACCACTCTTGTCAGAGACAGACTTAGCCAAACCATTCAAATAATCGAGTAGCTTCCAGTGTTTACCGAATACTTGAAAAACAGAAAATGAACAATGTCTCGAGTGGTCCAGTGGAAATAACAAACAAACTGATTCTAATGTGGACTGGCCCAAAAAGTATATGTATACATATGTTAAATATTTTTAAAAAGTCTAGTTTTCGAAATAGTTATATATGCCTTATCTTAAGCGTCAGTTTAATAATAAGCCATCGTCCGTAACTCGGTGAATCACGTTTAATATAATCTTTATAAAAAACACATGAAATTCTCTTATCGTTATCCAAAAAAAATCGTTTTACGAGAGCTACTTGAAATTGAAAACTGAAGATAAGAAATATTCGAAACGCAACTGATTCTTAGTGTAAAAACGATTAAAACGTTCTCATGGCTCTCGATCAGTACGATTTTCATGCTGTCTACAAAAAAAATGAATTCTTTGAATCTGATCGATGACGAAGAAACCCCTTCGATGAATTCTTGGAGGAAAGTGTCTGTACCTGCATGTGTCAGGTCGTCGACGGGAATTTTTGGTAATGGCGAGAAGGAAGCGTGAATTTTGTAAAAATGCAATGTTAAGGGTGAGGAGGAAGGAAAAAAACGGGCGTATAAGAGTAAATAGAAAGGGGAGATGATTAATCGATCGATGGACCCACTGGTAGGTCTGGACCCCCCCGTTCCTCTTGGCCCAGGAGACATTCCTGTACGTCATGTACGATTTTTGTTATTTCTCCTTTAACCGGAACCCCGTAAGATCGATCGAAGTGCGTAATAATTTTTTTGAGACTTTTCTGAAAAAAAGAGGGGTAAAACTCCTGCAAGTGTTTCCCCTTTACGGGAAAAGTTAAAAACGTTGAGCGTTAATCGTTTCTGCATTTTCTGGTACAGAATCCCACGCGATTCCGGAAGTCGAATTTTTAACCCTTAAAAATGTCACGGGGTGATACAGCACCCTGGAGGAGGTTAGTTTTCAAGTCCCTCGCTGTTACCCATTTTTTTAAATATTTTTTTCCCCCTCTTGACGATCCGTGTATTTTTCGAGATTACCATACTTCCCACAACCTGTGAAACATTTACCGCACTTCGTTCAACCAGGTTCGGGAAAGTCGAGGGTGAATTCTGTGCGTGGAGGGTGAGAGCGAGGGTAGGAAAAAAAATCTCGACATACCCCAAGAAGCTTTTTGCATCTTGTTAACACGTGTAACGAGAACGAGAGCAGTTCAACCCTCAGAAATCTAAGGGATGAGATTGTTTCCCAAAGCAGAGTGAACACCCAGTCGCCAATGAGGGTGGGTATATAAAAATTAGAAAGTAAAAACAACCCCATAACAAATTTTATTTCCCGCTCAACCTACCCATAAGTTCACGTGCTTCACGGATAAAAGCTAAGGTCTTCATGGCGGCGCCCAGATACGACTTACTCAAATCGATTCAGTGCTATTTCAAAGTGGCCAGATGTCCTGCAGAGTCTAATTCGAACGATGTTACCACTGATCGAATACCTTTCGAAAGCAGGACAGCCTACAAGATAAAACGAAAAACTTAAAAACACTAACGATACTACACTTTAAATTCCACGAAGCCAGTACCATCGTCTCGGTAAGATTCGTAAGGGTTCGGTGGCCAGGAAATCGCGGGTATTCAGAAATCTAAAATTATAAATCCGATAAGAGCGTCCCGGGCCATGTGCCTGGGGCCAGGGTTAAGAAGTAAGGCTCGTTTTAACGCAGGACGAAGTCTGCTGTTTCTCAAGCGTTTATCTGCAGAGAACAAGATACAGTTATATTCGTGAAGCACGAGAAAGATGGAAGCAAGAGGGAAGCCAACGGGAAGAGAAAATACAAAAAAAAAAAAAAGGTATAATATTAAGAGGAAGGAGATTCGTAGTAAAGAGTACTCGAGAAGTAAATGAACATCTTGAGAGTGCCTGATGCCATTTTTTTTGGTTTTTCAAAAAAGACTACCATATGCAAATTAAATAAAAGAAAAAATGAAGCAGTAAGAGTGGTAGGATCGAGATGATACCCAGCCCCTTCGCCTCCCCTGGCCCTGCCAAGTAAAAAATGAAGAAGGGCTGGTGCATTGAACCCCGTAAAACGAAGTGATAATAAATTCAAAACGGTTCGTGGGAGCCACTAGACCAGAAGGATATCTAACCATCCCTTACTGGGGTTCCTTTCTCCCCCTTGTGAAACATCCCCTTTCCTCGCGACAGATAACACGCGGACGAACCTGCGACTGTTTTTTTGTTTTTTCTTTTTTACTTACATTTTTTCTCCTTACAAAATCTTTGAAAATCCACGAGACTCACGTTTTATAACAAACACATGTCGCGCGAGCGACTCGTGGAAAAACAGAGGGATGCCACCCGTGAGCACCCCTTAGGAACCTCGAGTTATTCGTCTTTCGGAAGTACGATAAGGTGGTTGGAATGGGGGGGTAGTATCCTTAAGAATTTTAAAATGCTGTGTCACTGCATCCCTTATTTTTTTTACATCCCTTGCGTTACTTTCTTCGATGGCAATGCCCACTTACGTGCTTAGAATACACACGTATCTACGTACATGCATTGCATGAACAGAACCACACGCAACAGTTACTCCAAGGCGAGTCCTGGTGTACAGCTGTTGCGCGTAGTACAGCTGACAGAAAAGGGGTTAAGGACCCCATGGCGAAGAAGTAGAAGGAAGGAAGGGCCTGCAAGGGCTGTGACGTGTTGGAGGGGAGTGTCTTGTGAAGAGCATTGAGCAAAGCCAAAGTAAAGGAAGGGGACGTCGGGCCAAGCATAAGGGTACCACCACCTAAGGGATCTGAATGGATCGGGACGTTCGCAATTTTTGGATTTCCGTGTCTTTAGTAACCTGAGAATCGAAAACAGAGGGCAGGTAGAAGGAATGAATCGAATGGTACGCGGTTATAAGCGTAGCCACGCGGGGTAACCCCTTCGAAGTCCTGAAAGTGTTCAAAGGATTCTTCGAAGGTCCCTTTGAGAAAAAAAAGGAAGAAAAAAATGAGAAGAAAAAGAAAAAAAATTGTTGTGCAAGATGACATCTCGCGGAGGGGTTACATGGGCACTTCTTTCTCCTCGTGCTATAGTACTGCGTGGTATAGTGTCGTATGGTATATATGTATATATATATGATGTTGTTTTTTTTTCCTTCATTTTCCCAGTTTCTATAGGGTTTCACAGACGCTACCTGGGTTCCAGCTGTGTTTTCTTAAGAGATTTTGGATTCCAGATTTTCGTCTTATTCCGTCGCGCCACGGAGACGCGGAGATCGAGTTTGACGCTAGATCCTGATACTGTCCGGCTTCGAAAGGATCTGCCAGGATGACGGTGTCGGTTTCGGGGGCCATTGTGTCTCCTTTTCGTAGAAGCGTCCCGCCGACTTCTAATCCCTTTTACTCCCTTGTACAATATCACCGTCACTACTACCACCACCTTCGCCACCTTCATATGGATCAAAATCATTTTGATCTCTACGACCAATCCGACGAGCCGCATCGCGTCTAGCATCGGGACGCTCCTCTCTAATTTTCCGGCGCGTCTCGCGCGTCCTGGCGTTTCCTTGCTGGAAGATTTAATTTAAGCCTTTATTATTTGTGAAAAAAAGGGGTGAATACGACGAGGTATAAAAAAGGGACTGTCGAGGATTCGTGGCGGCGGTGGAAGGGGTGGGGAGCAAAAAATATATTTAAAAAACAGCAGCAGCCGTTTCCCAGGACTCAGGTATAAAATTTTGGCTGCTGTATATATACCTATATGATCGAATCCAGGATCTTGTCTCTATTTGAATAAGATTCATCCTGTTTATCATTTACTTTGATTCAGCCCTTATGTATAGCTAGCGTGCAACTAAATCTTGCTATCTGTATACGTACTGTATATGTATTTTGTATAAGTTAATAAATAAGCGTATATGCTGTATAAATACTTTCCCAAGGGGTGACGGTCCTACCGACTATACCTTTTTATTCAGCAAATTAAAATTTCGTACGGAGCGTGCTTGTGGAGAATTTTATTTTCACCTGGACTACCCCTTGCGCAGCTTTCCCAACTCTTTTTCATTCAGGAACCGAATACCCTCCCTGGACCCTGCCTCTGGATGGGAATATGATTTACGGAAATGCAAATGACTTTAGACGTATCCCTTTCGTCATCAATTTCGTCATCCGTAAGTACAACTGTACAATAGCTATATTCAGTCCATGACCTCGATAGCATAACTAAATTCAACTAAGGTAAGATCCAGCATCCTTGCAGAGAATCAGGATGTTCTTCACGCAGTCGTGGATTCGAAAAATATAAGAAAAAAAAAAGAACAGAAACTCCATAGAAAGTTAAATGATGGAAGATTCAGCTGGCAAAGGAAAAAAATAATGGACGATTAACGTAAAATTCGAAAAAGTCAATTCTCTAATGGACAACTTTTTTTTCTTGAAAATAGGTAAGAAAGGTATTATTTGGGATGGTTACGAGAGGGTAAATTTGTCCCCCCTAGCACTTCATCCCTTAAAAAAACAGAGAATCGCGCTTCTCACAAGACGCGCGAGACCCCCTGCGCCGGAATGACAAATGGATTGGTCCGATCACGCAGAGAGCACAGAGCGATACTCGAATTTCGAACGCGTTCCTCTTTTATTTTTCGCTCTTTTTCTTTCTTTCTTGTTTCCCCGCGCTGTCGGGACTCTTGATCGATGGAGAACTCGATCATGTGTAGAAAATTTGGGATACGACTTCTCCCTCTTTCTCGCCTTTCTTTATTTTTTAAACCCCGCGAATTCCTTAATTCGAATTTTCACGGGACGCTTGTCCCGCACACCCGTTATAACACTTACAGCCACCATTTTACCCAATCCCAGTAACGTAGTACGGTTACTGTGTCTAACGATGAAAATTTCACCCTTTTCTCCATATGATTTCATCGCTCGAGCGCACAGCCACTACTATTTATTTTCGCCCTGTCAAAACGAGTGAGCGATGATGTCGCGATGCTAATTTCACATGTGGGAACCGATACGCGTCGATCGGTAACGGATAAAAACATGTCGCAATCCGATGATGATCTTCACGACCGAACACAAGAGACAGCTTTACTTAATAATAGTTAAAAATCCTTAAATGGAATCTGATCCAAGTCCTTCTGAAACACACATCAGTCATACATCCCGGACGTGTGTGTATTTTAAAATGCAAAGATAGAATGAGAATTTTTTATTTCTATTTTAGCCTCAAAGAATAGACATACATATGTATCCTTGGTTGGAGCTAATGGCTTTACAGTCTGGATGAGAATTTCTGGTAATTGTGAACACAGAATTTTATGTACCCGTACACGTAAGCCGCACCCGATTCAATTTTCAACGCACTGTCAGCCATCCGTAAATACGACGGGCGATGATTTACTAGCAAAGACAAGACGATCCACTTGCTTTTCCAGGTATTATATGAAAATCATAAGACTAATTGGCGGCGGTCTAGAAGGCCGTGACGATAAAGCGCCAAGGGCGACACTAGCGGCGATGCTTGCAGTTACAACGACGCGTAAGGCAACGCATCTGGCAAAAATCAGTGTTCCGTGATGGCGTGGACAGCTCGCGGCACGTTTAATGATGTAAAACGGTACAGCGGTTCGTTGTGTACCTCTCGAAAATCAAATATTGATTTTTGGGCCTATACACGCGCTGGGCACTGCGTCACGCGATGCGCGCCTGCTTTTATTAAGTGATTACTCTCATTAGCCTGCACGCGATGCGCTTTGTAATGCCTTTGCGAGCCGATGAAGCACAAAATGGCGTTATGGCCATCTTTACCCCAGGGATACATGTTACTTTCTTGAAATCCTAATAGCCATTTAAAGAACCGATCGACCTTCGATCCTCGCGATTTTTACTTTTCATTCATTTTCTGTTCGGAAGATTTGGATCTTGGCATTTGCGCGTGGCATTCTACTCGAATTGACTGGGTTGGTATACCTACAGATCGGTCGATCTTGATCCGTTTATATATGGACGTATTGATATATGTATGAAACACAGTATATAGATCGTGTGTATATTACATGGAGAGGGAGATCAGAGTCGATCAAGATTCATAAATTAATTAATTTTAGTCGATTCGATATGCTGGCTAATTTAAATTCTGTTGGAAGTCTTCGGAATTGTTGTAGAGACTCTTCCAAACCGTCGACGATCCACGATTCAAGTGGACTGATGGCAGAAACACACGGGACGCCACCTTAAGTATTTCTGATCGAATTCCAAATGGCTGGTTCGTCGTCCGGCCGGCCGGCCGCAGTAAGAATTCGAACCCCCGTTGCCCTTCTATGAGCAAAACGATCGACACAGAGCAAAATAAGCATCAGGGAAACGCAAAGCCACGATCGAATTGGTACGTGATAAAAACTAAACTATTCTGACGTCCAATTGCACGTAGATTCTAATTGCTAGTAATTAATTAATTGGAACATTGAATTATGACATATTAGTAGATACGGTCTTAATATCCACGATATTTTCCTTATACAAAATATATACAATTGTACTTTACTTATTCTTTGGATAGACTCGTAAAGTCGTATATATAATAAATAAATTGATTGAGTGTAGATATCAAATTGTGACTATGATCTACGCCAATGAACGTCGACTCGTTTGTTTGGTCTACATAATCTTGATCGATGGCAGTGACATCTATGTTTCATAACGTAACATATACGGTCGGTATGGTCTTACCATAGAATTTTTTGAAAAAACAGATTTCACTAGAGAAAATTTATTTCAATTTGACGATCACTATCTTTATTTCTTTTTGTATGGACGTCAACGGAAAATATATGGAAAAAAGTGATATTTCTTTTGGTAAAAAACATTTGTTATCTCCTGTCGATAATAGTTCACGGTGCGTGTGCTAGATGTCACTGCTGCTGCTATTGTGAAATCCCAGTATCAATTTAATCAACGTAGTGTAGCAGAACTCAGATTCACCGACGTAGAAGAGTTGGCAATACTAGTAACGTAATCCCCAAGCGGATCTCTAAAATCCTGAAAACATTTTCCGTGCAGGATACACCAAGCGGACAAAAAGGGGATTAAAATCCGCCGAGTTTCGCATCGATCCGTGCCAAATGGGGTTCTCGAAAAATGCTCGAATCTAGATAAGCGTGTAACTATCGTAATAGGTCAAATGAGCAGGCAGAAATAAAAAGAAACGACTATTTCCAACAATGTAAAATTCTCCATCGACCGTTAATACGAAAAGTTTTCAGTCTTTCGGTAATCCTCCATAATTAACCGTGCCTCAGGTTGGATTTTAGCAGTGAGTAGGTATAGAGTTGGCCTGTCAAACTTGGTTATACAAGAAACTCAAGAGTTCTCAAGAACTTGACAGTAGCAGCCAGGGGACAGAATCTCGACGATGGAAAGGAAGTAAATGGCAGGTGGCTGAAGAAGGGATTTTGCAAGACGAATTAGATGCCAGTCACGGAACACTGGATTGAGAGAAGTTTCGCAAGACTATAGACCTCACAGAATTTTCATTGGTTAAGGAGATACAAGAGGTTAAGGAGGTAACAAGAAAGAGCAAGTAAGTAGAAAGACTATGAAACCCGGAGTTAGGAGTATAGAAGAAAGAAGAAAGTACAGGGTCGCCAAGGGAGTTTCAACAAGTTCGCAAAGAGAGCGCCGAGCACTCTCTAGTCTCCCTCTCTCTCTCTCTCTCTCTCTCTCTCTCTCTCTCTCCCTCTCTCTCTCTCTCTCTCTCTCTCTCTCTCTCTCTCTC
>JARQTH010000475.1:232761-289303 GCA_030142595.1 Trachelus iudaicus | reverse complement strand
CTGACGAGCCGGTAGAAACTGGGAGATGGGGTGGAACAGGCCCAGCTCCCCCAAAACGAGAGCTCTGAAGGAACCTACCTAAGGAACCTGAAGTATATGTTTTTAGGGGCACATGCGAATACCTGGAAAACGACGTGGCTCGAAGATTAAGAACAGATTTCGAATTTCACTTTTCCTTTGGACAATGAGAAACATCTCACGAGCCCTACTCAGAGATTGCTTCTATAGAACCGTATTCAAGCACTCGACCAAACATGCGTTAACTGCAGCCCTTTGCCAAATGTTTTATGACTTTTAGAAAGTCTCGAACCCCGCGTGAAGGAACCCAAGGATTGGGATGCCTGTTTTATCTCACGAAAGAGTCGGCCTCTAGGGTTTCGAACTGACCCCTAACCATCGGGGCTGTGCGATCATCCGCTCTATGCCCGCTTCACTTTCTTTACCCTCGTTTACTCCCCATTCTCTCCCTATTAGATAGACTTTGATAAAAAAAGAAACAATTTTCGAGTCAAGACGTCTTCTAAACTTCTTCAACCGGGTCACATCAGGCGGAGAGTTATAAGACTGATCTTGTATCAGGAATCAGTTTTCCGGAGGCAACGATTAGTATACGTGATATCAGATATTGAGGCCCCAGAACCGCCGTGCGGGAGTTCCCTGGGTTCGTTGCAGTGCTACGGCTGCAAGAAATTCGGTCACTTGCGCCGCAACTGCCCAAGCCTCCGTACAAGTACAGGAACTAGGAACAGACCTGGAACCATCGGTTGGAATTATTGCCAATACAACAATTACCAGGAAATATATTGTCACCTAAAAAGGCGACATGAGAAGGAACGCTTCGAACGATCCGGAAAAAGGTCGCGTGGCAACTACGGTCCACGTGTTCCAACGGAAACAAAAAACCCACTAATATGCGTGTAAGACGTAATGCTCTGTATCAAGGAGAGGTGACGTTGATGGTAGATACAGACTCTAATTTAAATTTAATTAAAGAAAGAGCAGTAGACCATCGGGCGTGGATAAATCGGGAAACAGTTTATCACACCACAGAAATCGGATTGGGAATGTAAATATCTCTCGGTAGAGTAAAGGTAAATATGAAGGGGGTCGAAGCCGACTTTCATATAGTACCCAAACACTTTCCAATCAAACAACAGGGTATACTAGGAATGCAGTTTCTGAGTGAAAACAAAGCATTATTAAATTTTGCAGACGACGAATTAATATTCCGCGACCAATGCCTACCTCTACTACAGTATCACACCGTATATTTGCCAGCTCACACCAAAAAACTCATAGACATCCCGGTCGTTAATACTCCCGCAAAAGAGGGATATGTTGGTAGAATTTAGGCGGGCCGCGGAATATTTGTATGTGAATCTTTTTGTCCCAGGAAGATGGCTACATAAAGACTTATGCGAGAAATTTGAATACTCACGACGTAAACCAGACCCTAGCATCAATCGAGCTTGAACCCTATAATGTAGTCCCGCCACGTACCCGAGCAGCCAACACCCCCAGTCGAGACGACCAAAGTCGAGGCCATGCGTCTAGTCAGGTTGTTAGAGAACCTGAATCTAGATCGATTTAATGAGGAAGAGAAGGAGAGCATATTAACGATCCTTTCTGATTACTCTTCGCAATTTCATCTACCTGGAGACGCGGTAGGAGCCACACCCATCGTCTCGCACGTCGTTACGACGGACGAGCGCCCAATAAACACTAAACAATACCGACCGCCACTCGTTCATAGAGAAGAACTTAAAAAGTAGATAGTCGACCTCATTGAGAAAGGGCTCGTGCAAGCCTCCGATTCTCCCTATAATTCGCCACTGTGGGTCGTACCAAAAAAATCGGACTCTCAGGGGAACCAACGGTGGAGAATGGTAATTGAATACCGCGAATTAAATAAAAAAAACCTTTGGTGATGAGTAGTCATGCAAGGAGAGTTCTGGACCAAGATTCCTGCACCGACATATTACCGACCTCTAGGGTTCGCGTCCGTGTTAAGTTAGCGATGTTGGCGCCCCCTATGGATGGTAAGTTAGGGCGGTTGGGCCCCCTATGAAAAATTTCTGCTTACCGATGCCTCTGGATTTTCTGTTTTTTTTTTTTTAATATTCCTGCTTACCAGCACCCCTTGCGAGTGAGTGAGATGGAGATTGCAGGTGACAAAGTGGGTGCGCGCGCACGAGTCGACATCGCTGACCCCCCTTCGGCTTAAGGTCATCGGAAGGGGGCCCTGGTTTTACGTCTGGTTTCAGGCGTTTTACGGCAGATTTCAGAAATATTACGTCGGGTATCAGAGATTTTACGACAGATTTCAGAAATTCTACATCAGAAGTAATTGAGTACATTCTAGATCCTTCTAATGCAACCCTACCTCAGTCTCATTCATGATACATTGACCTTGCACATGGAATGGGTGAATTTTAATGGAGATAATCGGCAACCCTTTGTACGTGACCGAATTTTGTACTTGCGATCCCGTGGCAGCTCGTCCTCCCCCCCCTTTCCTTCACCCTCCCCTCGCAGACTAGTGTATGGAATCGGTGGAGATGAGGAATGACCCTTTGTATGCCATCAAAGAATTTCGATGACAACCCCCCTGTTCCTCCTTCGTCTTCTTCACCTCTATCGTTCCGCTACGATACATTGGCCTTGGAGAGACGGTAGAAATTAAAGGAGATGTAGAATGACCCTTTGTACGTTACCGAAAAAGTTGTTTACAATAATTTAATGTGCACTATTTATTCGAGAGGAGTTGCGCATCAAGACGGCGGATCTTTGATGCAAAAGAATTTAGTAAACCTTTAGGGTGTCAATGCTTAGGCTTTGTGAATAATGCGTCAAGTCCTTCTACATGTAATCAAGATTACCTCCGGCGAGATGATCAACGGTTTTGGCGAGCCGAAAATATAGGGTTACTCAAAGGCTGGATGAGGTGTTCGGCATATGTCTTTGATGGCTAGGAGCTACCGACGATTTGTATATATTACCGCCGAGCTGAATAATGTTCTTGGAATAACACACATTAATCAAGGGATAGACCATTTATTCACTCGCCAATTAGAACCGTTGTCGATTTTAATGTACAAGTTTTCGCACCGCTTTTGATATTATTATTATTATACCTGAAAAAGGTCATGAGTAAAGCTCATGCATTAGACTTATAAAAGACAGCCCGTGATGTAGAGCAATCATGGATGTTCGAACCTCATCGAATGTATCTTATTGTAAACGCTTTTAACGAGGAAAAAATGGATTCTGTAAAGTGTAAGAAATTGATTAAGATTATGGAAGAAGCATATAAACTGCTGAAAAAAGGATCATCGATTGTGGAAATTAACAAGTGGACAAAGTTTGGTACTCAAAATATTCGATTTCTGAACAAAATTCTGAGAAACGTTGCGCTTACGATCGGGGAGAAAAACAAAATCTTGACAACCATTGGAATACTTAAAGCTACTTATTACGACAAAGAGCCTGAGCCCATACCGAGGAAGAGTGATTTCCTCGCCTATGTTCCACTAATCATCATCGATTGCTCCAAGCAAAATGAGTCGCTCAAATTTGGACCAGTCGACGTTCGTCTCGAATTCCAGGCAGACCAAAATTACCCCACCGAAACATCAGCGTTCTGTTTAATTCAACATGATCGAATAGTAGAATATAATCCAATCAGTGGTGGGATGAAAAAATTAGTATAAAAACCCTACGATCATCTCTATGGAAGCAGTCTGTCACAATGGAGTTCATCGTGGATGTACAAGGTTTCAAGAAATCCTCGGACGACTTTGTCTCGAAAGAGCTGTCTGTGATTGGAGTGGGTAACGATTTCTCCGAGCCTGCGACGTTTCTATTTCAACCACCTTGATCATGGGGATCTCTTCCGGCGAAGTACAAGTGCATGAATTGGTGGTTACAACGCAACTTTCATGATATCTCTTGGAACTCCGGCGGTACATCTTACAACCAAGCTAAAAATATTCTTCGAGTCATTTTACGAGATGCTACCAAAATGTATGTAAAAGAATTGCGAAAGAAAAATTGGTTGGAAAACTTTATGGCGCAATTGGTAAAAATCGTGAACTTAGGAAATCTGGACTGCCCTTCGCTGTAAAAGTTGCGAAAAAATTCACTTACCCTATGTAGGCATCAGCATCCTTCGCATTTCAATTCTGCGATGGAAAATGTTAAATCGTTAAGGACTTGGATAATGGAATGTATATTTTTTTATTAAAAATAAAGTGTGTGTGAAAGAAATAAGCAGTTGTTGTATTTTTTATGTCACGTACGTGACAATCGATTTATTTAAATCATGAGTATAAACGTTTACAAGTATTGGAATTCGATTAGGTTGAACTTCCCACCGAGATAGCACATACAAAGCCGATTCTCAGCGGTAACGAAAATCATTCGTTGAAAGAAATCCTCGTTTCCGTCAGAACCCTCGAGATCCTTGCTGGTAGGAATTCTGAGAAGCTGTTTTCCACGTCAATGATGTGTCTTGCTCCAAATTTCGTTTGAATTTTCTTATGCTGGTAATCTTGTATTCTTTTTCAACTTCAAGTTCTGATTACTTTTTCGTTGACAGGAAACCCTCCAGACGCACCATTTTGTTAATTTGTGAAAAATCCATTTTCTCCAAATTCGATGAATTGCGACAGTAAACTAATGAAAGAGCACCAAACTCTTCCTTATATAGAGGGTACTTTTCTTAAGAGTGTGAAGGAATTTTAATTAAGTAAACAATTCATGGATCTACATTTCGGCCTTTGTATTATAACGGGGTGCCTGGCTCGTCCCCGCTATAATTAATTTTTCCTCAGAGCCGCCAGGGAGCGCTAGAGGGCTAGGAATTTCCGAAAAATTGGGAGTTCTAATGGGGAATCGAACCCGATACCTTCGGACTGCCAAGTCGTGCCATCGAACCCACTGTCCGACCTGATAAGTCCTATTTATTTATTTTTCGGTCATTCCTAGGTGGAACCCCCTCCAGCTCTGTAACGCCACGTTACAGTATATACATCAAAGATCCGCCGTTTCGATGCGTAATTCCCCTCGAATTAATAGTGCACATTAAATTATTATAAACAATTTTTTCGGTAACGTACAAAGGGCTGCCAATCATCTCCTTTGAAATCCACCGCTTCCACATGCGAAGTCAATGTGTCATGAATGAGACTGAGGTGGGGTTGCAATAGAAGGATCTGGAATGTACTCAATTACGTCTGATGTAAAATTTCTGAAATCTGCCGTAAAACGCCTGAAACCTGACGTAAAACCAGGGCCCCCTTCGGTGACCTCAAGCGGAAGGGGGTGAGCGACGTCGACTCGTGCGCGCGCACCCTCTTTCTCTCCCGCTATCTCCATCTCATTCACTCGCGGAAGTGCCGGTAAACAGGAATATTGAAAAAAAAATTCCGGCGGCGTCGGTAAACAGAAATCTTCCAAAACAGGGCGTCACGACACGTCAGTAAGCAGAAATCTTTCATGGGGGACCCAACCGCCCTAACTTACCATCCATAGGGGGCGCCAACATCGCTCACTTAGAACGGACACAAACCCCGGAGGTCGGTAACATGTCGGTGCAGGAATCTTGGTCCAGAATTCTCCATGTATAACTACTGCTACTCTGTCTTGCATAAAATTATAATTTTGAACGAGATGTTTTTAGGGAAAGTATTTTGTCTCTAACATGTCTTTATAGCTCTGTCCGATAACGGTAGATTAAGACAGCTGTCCATACGGTTACTTTTATATTAGGTTGGTAAGAAAGTTATATCGTTTTTTAAGGAAATTTCAATTTCTTATATTTATGCTCATGAGTGAGCACTCATGCTCAAGTGAGATTAATTAATGAAATATTGACCCTTGTTTTACATGACCTTCCTGCATCTGTCAAAAAGATCATTTATGCCGAATGTATAAAAGATCCTATCCTTTGACGCTAGGAAATTTACCACTGCCCTCTGAACATCCTGAAAATTTCGAAATTTTTTTTCCTTTATGAAAATTTTGCATCGAGAGGAACAAGTGGTAGTTAGATGGTGCCAGGTCAGATGAGTATAGCGGATGTGATAAAAATTCACAGCCAAGGGTCTGGAGCTTCTCCTTCGTCTTTAAAGCTACGTGAGGCCTGGCATTGTCATGTTGGAAGACAACAACTTTTCAGTTGTACAGTGCTGAACGAATTTCACGCATTTTTGTATCCAGTCGGGTTAGCTGATCACAATATAGGTCTGCTGTGACAGTTTATTCTGGTTGCAACCGTTTCCAGTAGATAGAACCTCGACAATCCCACCAAATGCAAAGCATTAGCTTTTTTTGGTGGAAATTGGCCTTCGCAAGGGTAGAAGGCGAACTGCCTTAGCATTACTTTGGCTCTTTTCCTCACTACATTTACATACACAATCCACTTTTCGTCACCAGTAATCAGGCGATCCAAGAATGGCTCATATTGTTGTCGAGCAAGCAAAGAAGAAGCAATAGAAATTCGATGACATATTCTTTCCGCTTAATTCAAGGGGAATCCAACGACACCATTTGTAGACGAAGCCAAGCTTGTTCATGTGGTTTTCAACTGCTATGTGGCTAACGCATAACTTATCCCCGATCTCCTTTGTAGTCAGTAGTGGTTCATTACTCACTGAAGCCATCAGAGCATCGTCATCAAGCTCCTTTGGCCTTCTGCTATGAGGTTCATCTGGTAGATTCACGTCACCAGACCTGAATTTTTCAAACCATCTTTGGACCGTACGCACTTTAACTTTAGACAATCCAAAGACGAAACACAAATTTGTGTGAGCTTCCGTCGCATTATGACCAAGTTGGAACTTATAAAGCATAGAGTGCCTAAAATGAAGTTGTTCTTGCTCGATCATATACTCCTATTTCTCAAAATTTAATGATTAAAAAACACCTGTAATATCAAAAATCAAAATGTGGAAATATTAGCTTTCGATTAATATCAAAATGTCTAAATCGTGCAAAGAACAATGAAACAATGAACATTCCAATTGGAGCAACAGAAAAACGACATAACTTTCTTACCAACCTAATAGAATGAAGCGATTTGCCACTATGAATTTCGAATTTTCTGAACCCCAAAAACGGTAATTTTGGCATAGTCATTTATCCAAAAATATGCTTCATCAGAGAAACTTATTTGCTTTCGTTCAATTCTTCATTTTCAAACATTTGGTACAATGTGTTCCAGAACTATTATCTTATTTTCATGGAATGATCAGTCAATTATTGATACGTTATTATATTATAAGGATGCATTTTAAGAAATAATGTAGGATATTGTACCACAACGTTTTGCTTATTTTTGAAACTCAAGCAGCTTTCCGGATTGACGAATGAGAATTTTTTCAAAATAGTCTTTAACTTCATTAATTGTTTCCTCTGTAGTGACCGAAGTGGAAGGGCCTGGTAAATCTTTTTTACGGTCCTGTAATCTTCCGTACTGTTTAAACTTATCGATAACACTGCAAGAAAAAAAATCGTTAAAATATCAGAAATTTTGTCAAATAATATTATATGTAAATCTGATTCCTCATAAACGTTGACATACAAAAATGTTCAATTCTTACCTCGTAAGAGTAGTTTTGCTTCAGACTCTTTTATTTCCATACTTCGTACGAAAGCCTCTGAACGCTTCACTATAAATTTTCCCTCTTGAATAATAACATTCAATGAGAAAAACTTCTTCAATAATTAAGTCACTCATTTTTAAGAAGTTTGTCCGTTTTCTACCACAGTTAGAATAAAACTGACAGGTGTCAAGTAAACATCCCACACAACACAGAAATATTTTATCAACATTGCGAACAATTTCCCTTGAAGTAATGCCATATTGCGGAAATATAGTGAAAGTTGTTGAAAATATTTCTTGAATGTTGCAGAAACCTTGCAATGTCCGCTCGGAACTTTGCACGCATAATATTGCTATAATATTGTCGGTTAATATTCTGGAAATCTCATTGCACATTATTAATAAAATATAACCCATATAGCATCTGCATATTGCTAAAATGTATTGCAAGATTACTGCAATATTTCTTGAATATTGCTGTAATATCACACTGTTCGCTCTGCTGCAAAATATTGCAGTATAAATGTCGTATTGCATCGACATGTAAATGATAACAATGATGCATCAAGGTAGCTATACCGCGCTGGACACTAGTCAAATGAGGGCTACACTTTTCAATGAATTTTTACAGTTAAATGTATTAATTAATAGTAGTGGAGGGCGATTTGTATTATAACACGTGTCCTTCACCTAGCGAACCATTAATAGCAATGTATTTGCTAAAGTATTAATTGATCAATATTAATTTCTATAAAGGTACATTTTCGTCAAGTTTCTTCTAAGAATAAACCGTAACTTTGTACCGATTTTAATGTGCCATAGCTCATTCTGTTTCTTTACAAAATCAAAAATCTCCACTCCTCCCGTGTGGCATATACTACTTTTCTTATTTCTGAGGTCATCACTTCGCGTATATGTACACTAGTAATTAGTCGAATAGTCTTTAGCGCTATTTCTATTGAATACGACCATTGTTTCTTCGTTTATCTGTGTGTCAAAAGAATATATGCTTGTAGTACTGCCTTTTTCATCTCTATCCTGTTGGATTTAAATTGTTTTACTAAATTTTAATTCTGTTGTACGAAATTTTAGCCCGAGCATCTTCCACCTCTAAAAATTGCGTGCGTCTCATTCTTTTATTACAACAGTTCTATAAAGATAATACATCAATTCCATGTAACTTATAATTTTCGTAATTTTAAATTCAAGAAGACACTCTCGAATCCATATACATTTGACGTATTTGTTCCGAAAGTATGTCGATTTATGTTCTTAAGAAACGCCTATGAACATTGTCCAATATAGATTGGTTATTGTATGGCTCTCGGAGAAATTTTTGGTAAAATCCAAAGATTTATTGGCAAGTTCTCGACCGTATGCTTTTCAACTCGAAACTACAAAAAGCCGATCGATGAAGAGTAGATCATGAGCATTCCGAAAATGGTTGAAGGACTATTATCGACTGTAGAGAATCGACAGTAGTTTCATGCTGGCAGAGTGGTACCGTTGGCGATGGTGGTGGTGCTGTAAGCGACAACCGCTTACTGCGCGGTGACTGGCGGTGACGTTGGGCTCGCTTTTGGACGAAGTGGATGCATTTCGTCAATAAAGTGAGTGACAGCGGAGGTGAACCTGTGTTTTGTGTAAAATAACGCTCGTTATCATGGCTGATCACGAGGTAAAGGCGAAGCAGCTTATGGCAGATGCCGAAAAGAAGTTAACTTCGTCTAAAGGATTCTTTGGTTCCCTTTTTGGGTGAGTTAAATATATTGATTTATCCTGCTGGACTGTCCGACATAACACACTCATAAGCATATACTCCGAATGACTAACACATTCTTGGAAATATCTTTTGAATTAATTGAAGTAAGTTCATTATAAATCGTAATGCTATTAGATTGATATTGTCATTGATTTTTGCAAAGAAAATGATCTTGGCTTGCCGTTTCATCAGCATCTATAACGTGCGTAGCTGTGTACGTACGGGGTGGGTCTCAACATAGATCATCAAGTCGGACGATTAAAATGTGTTTTCTATCGCATTTATTGCCGATGAAACTGTTAAATGAATGCGTTCTGAAATTGTAATTAGATTTACTATTCAATTTGAGTTAATTTATCCTTACATTTAGTAAGAAGTGTATTTTTAATTTTTTAATCTGTACTATTTTCAACATTTACATCTACTGAATGTAAATGTGCGAACGGGTTATCGAATCTTTTTGTTTTTTCCATTTTGTATTAACATTATTTTGATATATTCATTGGTTTTTCTTAATCTCATTTCTACATATTTGAGGTTAAAATATCTAAAAATATAACAAAATGTATCGATACCAAAAACTCATTTCCCTGTATATGTTCGTTTTACTTGTTATCTTTTATATAAAATAATTGTTATCTATTATTCTTATTATCTGTTATAATTTTATTTTTTTCCTTTTTACAATATGGTTTTGCAATTTACATCTAATACTGCTTTTTTTTCATATAATCTTGCAGATTTATACAGGTAATTTGGAAATAGTTTTATAATATTAATTTTTATTAAAATACAGAATTATGCACTTAGTATCAATGTCTTTTATATTGCTTAGGACATAAAAAATGTTAAGGCTTTGTTACAATGGTTTCATGATCGTTAATGATATTGCAATACTTTGCTCTGTGAAAGTATATTATAGTTTTCTTTTAATCTGTTCATAAATACACATTAACACATTGTAGTTTTGCTTATAAACATTGGGATAGTTGAGACTTTCTTTCCTTTTAACTGATTTCTTCTATATTCCTATCTTCTTATCTTTTTATAACTTCACTACGAACAAAGATAATTATTATTTAGAATTAAAATATGGTTCATACTATCATTCAAACTAAATCAATGCACATTTAAACTTTTTAAGAAAATATTACTTTATTGATCAATTCCATTAGATTATTCCTATTTATTAAAAGTCAATTGGTTATTTATCAAAAGTGTTATAGGAATGGAACAATTAAATTGTAAAATGTATAACTTTTACTAATTACTTATTTACTCCACTAAATTGTTATACATGGTTTTATAAATGATATGAATATAAAATAATCTAAATTTGATTATCTGTAATGCCAAGCTGTATACTTCATGCATAATGACAAGTGGCAACAAATAAGATGTGCTATTTATTATCTTTAGTCGTTTATATTTCCGCAATTTACTAATCCAGTCTTTGAAATAAATAAAGGTAGTATTCACATTTGTAAGTATAAAAAACTGTTAACAATAGTTCATTTTGGTTATTGCATTACAATTTTTCATATATAATAATTATACGCAATATATTTGCAAATACACAATGCTTCCAACTATTATAACTATATTTAATAAAAATTTTTATTACAGAGGTTCATCCAAGGTAGAAGAAGCTGTGGATTGTTACCAGCGTGCTGGAATTTCGTTTAAAGTAGCAAAGAAGTGGGGTGCAGCAGGAAACGCTTTTTGTGAAGCAGCAAACTTACATAGTAAAGCAGGAAGTCGCCATGATGCAGCTACCAATTATGTTGATGCTGCAAATTGTTATAAGAAATCGGACCCTAATGGTACTACCAAAATCCATTTTTTTAAAATCCTTAATCAAGGTCAAAGATCTTTCATTTTTTTTCATTACCATATTGATACAAAAAGACTGAATATAGTTATTCAATCCATTTTCTAATATTGTTCTCCTCGATTTATTTTGTACATAAGGCAAACTATGGTAATGAAAAACGAATTTTACTAACTCTTACAGCGTACAGAAGTCTTCAATATGATATTAATATTGCGACTGTCTATATTTCTATATCGCATAAGTGTGTTTACTTATAGCAATTATATAATTATATAAACATTATTTTAATACTATTCAATAGATATAGTTATCTTTGAAAGCTTCAAACATGGGTTTGCTTGTGCATGAGCATAAGTGGAGACGGTGGTGATATATTGACTACTCTACAGAATGGTGATGCCAATCTATGTGAGGATATACAAATCCATGTATGAAGGTCTTAACATAGAATGAAATGCCATATCAAGGCTTCATGAGAATTAATTATTTTAACTGATCGAACTGAAAGTTGCATTCAGATGATTGTTAATAATTAATTAGTTTATTTAGAGATTACTTAGTTCATTTTTTTGGTATCACTGTTAAGATGTAAAGTAAAATGTTATACTGTTTTCTCATTGCAGAGGCCGTTAATTGTTTACTCAAAGCCATTGAGATTTATACGGACATGGGTAGATTTACAATGGCAGCAAAGCATCATCAAACTATAGCAGAAATGTATGAGAGTGAATCAGTCGATTTAGAACGCGCTGTGCATCATTACGAGCAAGCAGCCGATTATTTTCGTGGGGAAGAGAGCAATTCATCGGCAAATAAATGTCTTTTAAAAGTTGCACAATATGCAGCTCAACTTGAAAATTATGACAGAGCTATTCAGATCTACGAAGACGTGAGTATTATTCAAATCATATTATACCATGTTCATAATACTAGATATATTAGTCTTTTAAATCTACTGTTTAATTAATTTGAAACAAATATGGGACATGTGTATATCGTGATTGCGTTAAAGTCGCGAAAAGTTTCTTTCTTACCTTTACTCTTCTCTATTATTTATTATGATGTCATAATACGAGTATAGGTGCTCTCGTAGTTCACATACATATGATAAAGAAGGGTGCTGAACGTCGCCATGCTGCACACGTCAGTTGGATTTTTCTCTGTTCAAATTTAATGAGAAGTTGCGTTATGGTATATATAGTAGTATGGAACATTATCGTGCATAGATGTTTATAAAGGCATTTTAAAATAAAAAAAGCGACATGAAAAAAAATACTTTAGGGCATACATTATTTTGAAACTGAAAATATAAAACATTTGCAAGTTTCAATGTTTCATTTTACATTTAGAATTTAATTTTTCTTATGAATTTGGATCTAACTTAGTTGAATGAATCATTTGCAACTTTGGTCACAATTATTTATAGCCCTGTGCTGAATACCTAAACTAAATTGTAAGAAGTAGAGAAGTATACCAAACACAAAACTTTGGGAAGCACCTACCGCTTTGGCCAGTCTAGCTACTTGTGGTTGAGATCATGTTTACGACATATGGTCAGCAATTACAATCACACCGTGTCAGCCAGTTAGGTACCACCTTACCTTGCCCTTTCGGGCCTAATCTCCTCGCTTATCACACTGAAATAAATTAGAGTTAAAAAAAATGAAGAAAAGTATCGCTTACATTTTATGATTGCAACATCGTCGGTTCACAAATTTCTAATTTTATTTAACTAATTGTCCACTTTTAAACCAGTATTTTTGGTTGCTTCTAAGGTTGCCAAAATTTAGAAAGATGATACGTTTTATTTAATTATTTCTTAATTTGGGATATTTATTTTGGTTGCCTATATAATCTCAAAGGTCCGTTACACTAAATGTAACTAACAATCAATCGAAGATTAGAATTCTACGGATAGCGAAATATCGATTAGTGATCGATTTGCTTTTAGTTAAAGAAGATTTGTAAATAATAAACCATTCATATATTGAAATTGTGTAGTCTGGTAATTATCATTGTAACTAAATTCATTTTACATCAATCGTTACAAAAAATTTATTAAATTTGTTAAGGACGATTGAGTGTTACGCCAAGCTCAGAGAAAAGCTGCTGATTTCTTTTTTAGATATTGATATGGAGGGTATTTGTTTAACCGCGAATTTTCAATAGAGAACCACGCACCAAATGTATGGAAAAATGGATTCCAGTCGAATTGTCTGAAAATGTGGTAAAATGTAATACATGTCATCCAACAGAGTTCATTTTTCAAGGTTATCTAAAGGTCCATTGATTTTCTGTGGTATAGACACTCATAACATTTGGAATGTACAGAAAGTTGAATTCTATGCCGTTTTATGTGGTAACATATGGGTTTAGATTGTCCCCAAAAAGATCACATTAAGGTCTATTATTTGCCTGTTAGATAAATTCTTATTTCGTACAACTACAATGCTTCACGTGACATCAGTGTTTAAACATGAGTGATATTTTAGGAATTGTATAGAGATGTCTATCCATACATATTATGTATGCTTCATCCATACTATGCTTAAACATCAATGACTTGAGGTAAACTAACACTTCTTTGTTAAGGTCAATTAGCTGCACCATGTATGGACTGAATTAATCTCGTAGAAGGATAACGAATATCTTCTTCATGGCTAGCATACCCCAAGAGCCATATGATGCTGCTAATGTGTGCGCAAGTATCAAGGGTTCGAGCGCCGGACTTACATGTACAATAGTACCCATGTATAGAATTGTCTTCGTTATCCACATCGTTACCTACCGTTCGATATGAAATTCAGAGTTGTTTTTTAGTCGCATTGCGCAATTGAGAAAAAACTCTTACATGCAAGACAAATGTCAAAGAGATAATGAGAAAGAATTCCAAGTTATGTTAAGAGATCGTAATTGATTACCACAACCAGGTCTCATGAGAATCAGAATTTTGTTAGTTATAACTTTCATTGTGTTTCCTTCTTGGAACCCTTTAACTTTTGTAGGAAATATTTTTCTCTATTTCGAGTTATTAGCCTGGATTGTTTAGAAGGTTTCGCTCATTCTTTCGATCTCTGACACTCTCTAACTCGGAAACTGTCCATTTTCTGACTTTATCCGCATAGATATTTTTAATTGGGCCGACACGAACTATATTTTACCACCTCTTAAAGTTAATTCAACTGGAATCTATTTTCTCATACATTTGGTGTGTGGTTCTTTATCCTAACCGTTTTCGAGAATTTTAGAAAATGGCACCATTTAGCACTGTTTCTTATGAGCAAGGTATTTTGACAGCTGCAAGCACGGTTCATGTGAAGACGCTGCAAATTATTTATTGCAAATTCTAAATAATAGCTTCGGGATGTCTTATGCAAAAGTTGAGATACTCGACTTTTTCCCCCTTATTTAGCAGTAAACAATTATGTAAATTGAGAACCAAATTTTTTTATCATGGCTGCTATTCGCAATGATCTGGTTCTCGATCCAAAAAATTTTTTATTACTAAATGAGGATGAAGGTCAAGTAGTTATATCAACCTTCGCATAAGGCATCCTAAAAATATTCTTTAGAATTTGCAATAATTAGTTTGCAGCGTCTTCACATGAACCATGCTTGCAACTGTCAGAATACTTCGTTGTCAAGAAATAGTGCTAAACGATGTCATTTTCCAAAAAAAAATCTCGAGGACTGTGAAGATAAATTTATTGAAACTTCGCGGTTAAATATGTACCCTTCATATTAATGTGTAAAAAAGGAATTAGCCTGTTTTCTCTGAGCTTGGCGTAACGCTTGACCCTGCTTAAAATATATTAATGTTTCATTCAAATTAAACTCGGCATAATTGTTAAAATTCTTTTTGAAGAACATAAATTGAAACAAAAATTATTGTTATCAAAATAAATAATAAGTTTAAATATTGCTTTTGTGTGTGTGTGTGTGTGTGTGTGTGTGTGTGTGTGTGTGTGTGTGTGTGTGTGTGTGTGTGTGTGTGTGTGTGTGTGCGCGCGCGCGCGCGTGCACAGGAATAAAATATTTTTTAAAACTTTGGTTTCAATCCTTACAGTTTCAAATGGAATACTTAGAATCCGGATGTACTCAAGTTATTCCCATTGATACATGCGAATATTTAAAAGCTGATAACTCAGTATTGACGGAATATTTGTTCTTTTTCAGGTTGCATCTTCATCTTTGGAGAGTTCTTTATTGAAATACAGCGCAAAGGAATATTTTTTCCGTGCAGGCCTCTGTCAGTTGTGTGTTGATGTTCTCAATGCGCAACATGCGATTGAACGATACTCGGAGCAATACCCTGCTTTCCAAGACTCTAGAGAATACAAGCTTTTAAAGGTAATTCTCATTGTTACTAGTGTGTAATACTGATAGTCATGTAATTTGCACTGCAATATGATTCACGATTTTTATTATGTACAACTTTGAAAGTTCCGTTCTTTTGATGAAATATAAAGATGAAGATTTATTGTTAATGAAGTGATTTGTAAAACATATTTTATATAATGTAAGAATAAGTATCTTACTGCTTTAACACGCTTTATATTATCGCAAAGAAATTGTCAAATTTATTAGTCGTGATTTTCCAAAACGAAGGCAATGATTGTACACATATACAGGTCGTATACCGTAAAGTATAGTATTAAAATATTATAGTAATCAAATATCATGGCACACGGATATTCTGTTATATGTACATCTGGAATAGCATGCCTGTGGGTGTCTCAATGATATACGCGTATCAATAGACAAAACGTAATATTTTGACATACTACATTATATGTATGAATCAAAAGGCAGTTTAATATTTAATAATCTGTATACTAAAAATAATACATCATAAAATTGTTTATCACACCATGTTACACGTGCACCGCCATTTTGGTGTACTACTTCTTGGCATACCATATTACTGTGCACCATTTATTTGTGTGCACTGGCTGGATGCACACAAAAAAGGACTGGGTACACCCTTAATCCTTATTTCTGTAATATTTCTTCTTACTCATTTATATGTTAACATATAATTTTGTGGTAACTACAATTATTGTATTGTACAAAATACTAGAACAAAAGTTCCCTATATTCAACAATGTTATATTATTTTAATAGGCTTATTACTGTTTTCATTCAATTAATACTTTTCTATGTTTTCGTATTTCAATACAGTATTTAACTTTTTGCGATCCTAATTATTTCCAGTATTTCATTTTAACTGATCTGTATTAATTTGGCCACTTTAATCGGTATCGTGTATTTTATCATCATTCAACTTTACTATATAGAGGAAATATACTTGGAATTGATAGCGCATTTAAAAATTGTCACAAAGTTCTATTCCGAGAAACCCGCTCAATATAGGACACTGGAATGAAATATGATATCGAGTCTAACTCCGACTTAGACTGCAAATGGTTAAAAGATTTTTCTTTTAACGTATGCATTGAATGTTACACATATTCTAATTTAAAAAATAAATTTGTATTAACCAACAGTTTAACGCATAGCATAAAGTACTGATATGGTTCACTACAAATATTTTTTGAAAGTTCAGTAATATGGAAATAGGAGAAGTGAAAGAATAACTATCAGCTTATTACAATTGTTACGAGTTGTAAACTTTTTATTTTTTCAGACACTAATTGAACATGTGGAGGAACAAAACCTGGAAGGATTTACGGAAGCCGTGAAGGAGTATGATTCCATTTCACGATTGGACCAATGGTACACAACAGTGTTGTTGCGTATAAAAAAGCAAGTCAACGATAATCCAGATCTGCGCTGATTGGCCATAATACTGCCACTGATTTCTCTCCATTTGCCCTGTTCTGTATACTCTTCCTTGCTCCACATCCAGTTATCAAATAAACTCATTAAATAGTTTCTCATTTTTGTGTATCGGCAACATTATCTTCTGGCTCTTGCCCGTAAATTTCATTGTTGCCTTTCCAAATTTTTCAAGCCAATTAATCTTATACTAAAGACCCTTGCAGTTATTAGAAATAATTGAGAGGAGCGGAAAGAGAGATTTTTTCAGTTGTAAATTTTAACGACGTATATATATATACATCACCATTAACTGTTGTTTATAATTTCTTAGAGAAGGTACATAATCGACCTTCCATTGTTCATTATGTAAAAGTAACTTTATTACGTGAGAAATGTGTAGGTTGTTAACTCATTTTTTTTTCCAATGGTAATAATATTCTTTATGGTTAACTAGTGCTCTATTAATGATGGCCGTCATTAGCTTTATATGGTTATAGGTCAGTTAAATCGTACGGTCTACTATCACTTTCACGAGAACTTATTGCAGCAAGAACATAATTCGTAACTGAAGTAACAATATTTAATTTGTTTTATTGTCATTCTTTTAGCCTCCAATCGCTGTGTATTATATGATTACAATCATCTTTATGCGAAAACATTTTTCTGTGCTTTTCATTAGTAACGCCCTACTTGAATTGATTTTTAGATTTTTATTTTGTGAGCTCAAAGTTCCGTTGTTAACCCATTTGCATCATGACTCTGCTTAAGGCGATCTTCATGCGCGGAATATTCCGCTCACGGATGCTAATGGGGTTAACAACTGCAATACAATGATTATTTGCTTTTGACAATTGCGCAGGTATCATTTTCTATCAAATATTGTTTAGGATTTTTTGACTATAAATGTGATTATGAAATATGACTTATACAGCAGTTACTTTCCTGTTATGTATTGTTATTAAAAATGAAGATGATTCAGTAATTATTTGATTTCAGTAGTACAGAAAAGTAAATGGTGAATTAATGAGAAAATTAATAAACATTAAATTATTGATATAAAAGTAAGTTATTATATTTGACATAGGATATTTTATTTTTTCCCCTCGATTCCATCCTATATCTTATGCACCTATAAGTCAGCTTGTTCATCTATAATATAAGTACTGTAATGTTAATAAAGTAATGTACTTTAATCGATTAGTCAAAGACAGATTTTTATGAGTATGAAATGATATAGACATGAAAGAGTTGCGGAAAAAGAATTAGAAGTGCACTCAAATGCCAGGGCATCAAACACAAAAAATTTAGCATACATGTAAAGTATATCTTAAACTTAATGCATAGATTCGCATTATATAGAATCTCTCATTTTTCATAAGACAAGAAGTGAATTTCGAATATCATGCAGGTTCTAATTTTAAAAACTTGTAGGAAATAGCACTACGTATTAGAAGCTCTATTTATTTTAATATGAGCTCTCCTTTGAGTTTAATAATATTCTTGTTTTAACGTATACATGAATTTAGAAAAGGTATCTAACGTTGAGAAAGATAGCTGAATTATTTTTATGATTACTCCAAACTTTTATTGGATGGGTATTTATGGAAGAAATTGTAAACCCAAATTGTTTTACGATAGCGAATTCGATTAATCGCATATAACTTAGAATTCAGGATATCTATTTATATCTACTGATTATTGGAAACATTATAAATACACTTATACATTTATTTGTAGAGTTATGTATATATTAAAGAAAATGTTTACAGGATCAAAATCTAGTATGCTTATGAGAAATATACAACGTTATAAGACCGTAAAATATAAGTTAATAAATTGCGTTTAAATTCGTTCTTTCGCTTGATTTATATAATTTATTTGTGACTACTGGAAACTGATGATCTCACGACAATGTAAAGATATTTAATCCTGTAAAACAGGCTTCGTAATAAAGGTGATTAATAAATATGTGTAAGTAGTTGAGCACTGGGCCAATTATTTATATTTTAGCATCCTGATCTAGCGTATATATTTCATCATTAATCACATTAATGCGTTGTAATGTTTGAAACGAATATTTTATTTATTTTTATTAGAATATACAAATTGTATGACCTATTTGACATCACACCCATATATATTGTACATTTTTTTTTATAAAGTATCTACATTTCTTTACAGAATCATGTCGAACATTTATTGCATAACTTTGCATTTTCCCTGATTACATAACCGATTCTGCTATTCACTTTTCTACACTAATGCATAAAAGACAGCGTTGTTTTATTAACGCTATGTAAAAATAGTGTAAACATTCTTTCATCATTGTTCATCTTTATTTTTCACAGCAGCTTCTACAACATGTATCAAATCTTGTAAATGAGGCACATTTGAGATATCGGCATCAAGAGTTTCAATCTGTAAAATCAATTCGTTATGAATAATAATAATAATTTCATATCTTTGTGCATTATTCATATTTTTTGAGCAAATAAACATATTATGCAACATTGACTCATTCATAAATGAAATAAATGACATGAAATTGAGGGCAATTCATTGATAATCAAGTTCCAAGGCTTTGATAGCTGATATTTGGGAAAATTTAATTAGATTGGATATTAATCTATATTTTGTATGTCTAACTTTCCGTTTCGCGGGAATTTAAAATAAATTATCATAAATTGAAGTAATTGCAGAATTCAATCGTATTATTTATTTATAAATTTATAATAAAAATAAGAAAGGTAAATATTTAACCGACTTGATAAAGAGTCATGTAAAATGATTATTTTCGTTATACTGAATATTACAATAATTATAGCTATCGTGCTTTAGCATTATTTGTTAATTATGAGTTAATTAATACGAATATTTTTTTTTTTATATTGAACTTTTAATGTAGCATAATGTCTACTATATTTTAATTTCATTTGAGACATTCATCCCCTTACCATATTTTTGTATCCATATACATCGATTTCCAGTTGAATTCGTATTTTTGCATCGTCACTAATTCCCTTTCCTTCTGAAGGTGACATTCCTACGGACTTGTCGCGAATTTTTTTTAATCTTTTTAAACTTTCCTCAGTTTTTTGTACCGAAGTCAAAACATCAGTAACAGATGATAAATACCTGTTTAAACAAAGGATAGCGGTTACTTAATGATACTTAGCCCATAAATTGCGTTGCAATAAATATATAGCAAGTACATATTTTGTAAACTCAATTAGAAAACTCAAAAAATTATCTGTTTGAAAGCTTTGGAAAATATGACTTTAGACTTTTCATCGTTTATTTAACGCACTATTATCCACAAAATCACGATCGAAAGTAAAAATTATATCAATTTTATTTATGTAAAGATGATCTGTGTATGTTGATTGGTATAAATTAGTCATTGCCTTTTATAATTGTATTAATACAATTCTCATTTGCGTTATTAGATGGCTGTTAGTGTGAGTTACAGAGTATTGTTAATGTATAAGCACAATCGATCCAGATAAAACGATTTTTCAGGAAAATATCTGGTTTCTATGTACGTGAACTGCACTACAATACATTTAATGCGTTTTAACTATATTTCCTCGACCTTAAATATTTACCCTGAGCATATTTCACATATATTTTTGCCAAAAATTAGCTGATTTCCTGTATATTTTTTTGTAACTAATCACAGCTCACTCACTATTTATAACAAGAGTCCAATCACGGCGAGCTAAGTAAACCTAAATATACAAAATACACATCTAACAGTTAACTGTAACAAACGTATTGTTAGAGGAGCTCGTTACATCATTTTGAATATAATTTTATATTTTGAGTAGTAAGTAGATAATCTTTCATAACTTACTGAACAGTTAATGAAGATAGAGTTAAGTGAATCCAATGAGAAACAGCTTTTGGTATGACGGTTTTATAATTGGTATGAAATGCACTAAGAGGATTCAATGCATTATTAACATATCCACACGGTTTAGTTGGAATATCACGCTTCGTACGTCGGAATAGTCGTGGAATATCACTGACTTGTTTTAAATGTATTGCACTTTGTGACAAGAGTTCTTTAACAACTTCGTCAGTAACTGCTGGCAAACAGTCTTCTAAATTTCTGCAAGTTTCTTTCAGACACTCTGAAATTTGAAAATGTAAACATATAGTAACAATAATGATTCATACTGACGAAAATTAAAAAAAAAGATAAAGTAATACATAATGCACGCTACGCAGATTAATCCTAAAAATAATAATCGACATTTTGTTTATTTTTAAATGGGATGTATTTTGTATTTTTGGAGAAGATTCAACTCTTTAATTGCGAATGTTTGAGAAGAAATTCTGAATCTATAAAGTTAAAATGGGTAACATTCTTTTATACTTCAACCGTATAGTTTAAAATGGCTAAAAGATTGCTTTATCATAGTAACTGAACTATTTTATTTCCCGAACGGTGGGGAAAAAATTTATTTGCTTTCCTTAAAAATTTATTAAAAAATACACTCCACTTAACATATAATAATTTAAAATAAAAACGTAGTCTTCTAATGCCATTAGAAGTGCATATCTGCTATTTCTTAATTAGACAATGGGCATTGTAATATACTAGATTTAGTGATAATGAAGATGAACGTTGTTATGCTATAGATATACATATATTTACCTTCTAATATTCTCATTATGCTTGGTTTATCATTTGGAAGTTTTATTCGTACTATTTCCGACAGGGTTGGTAACTGTTTAATGAATTTTTCAATATCGGTGTACAAGCATACAAGAAATTGCAGTCTTGTTGGACATTCAGCTTCATTTCCATCAATTTTTTCCACTCCAGTCACCATCGGCCAAGTCTAATTGATTAAAACAGGATTTTTTAAATAACTGATTGAATCTATAATTTTTATGTATAATAGTATATATTAGTTTACTTGAGTTAAGGTGCTTCGACACCAAGTTTTATATCTAGAGCATATTTGTAGACTCAATTTCCAGAACCTAAAACAAAGAGTAGTTCCAGGATTTGATCCTTAACTGATCAGCTGTCATTTTTCGACTGTTCCACGATATTTCGTAGTTACTATGTGTATTGAGTTTACGTTTCATGTACAGTGTGTTCACGTCTAACCACAAGTGGTTCGCCTATCACCGTTGAGCTGAAGATAGAATCCGGTGACTTAATTACTACTGCTTACCGCTCTAGCTATTGTTCTTTTTACTCGTATTTACAATTTTTTAAATATTGTTAACATCCAGATAGCCCACCTATTTTATTACTGACTGAAATAATAGACAAATGAGTAAAAATACATTCTGAAAAGCAGCACGGACGAGCGAGCATTGTGAATATAAAAATTAGATTATCTAGCGTAGAAGGTAATAGGAAATGGGTCATGGCATTCTATCCGAGACCGCCCAACTCAACATTGCCAAGATAAAGATTACAAACTTCAATGTGATTATTAATTCTGATGGAGAATTCAACCCTACTTCCTACGTGCAGATGGACATGAATACCTAGTACAATATAAACATTTCGTAGATATGATTTTTTAATAAAATTGTATATTACCGATGTAGTAGTTGAAGCAAAAATACACCTTCGGCCCATCCTCGAAGGAGAGAATCAAAAGTAATGTGTGTTGCATAAAGAGAATATTCCATTGAATGAATGTTATTCGCATTTTCTATAATGGATGCAGGTGAAATCGGTTCGCTGAGTACCGACTCAACGGCGGTAGCAACTTCTTGGAACCTTATTTGGAAGTAAACTGGCAAATTCCATTTGTTTAAAAATTGCTTATATTGCGTATTATTCTTCAGTGCAGCCAAAGTTTCAAAATTGCTGCAACGTTCCTCCAGTTTGGAAAGAAATTCAAGAGTTTCCATATATCTCTGAAATAGTATATTTAAAATATTTGTAAAAAGAAAATAATCAAGTTCCATCTTATGTAAAAATATTGTTAATGAATCTTAATGAATATAATATCGTTGTGTCCAGTATTATGATATTACACAGGCGCGCGTTAGGTTCAAAAATTTAACATGGAGCGTAAGACCGGATTTGGGTGTGCCACGCCGAACCTCACGTAAGCCAGGTTAATTTCAATGCATTATTCCTAACATAGTCGATGATATTAATAAGTGTGAACAAATTATTCATCAGACTACTATTAGAATCCATACGACTCTTTTAATCTTCGCTGGTAATTTAATGTTGATAGTATATTGTGCAGCTTATAAATGGATAATACAAGTATATAGAAATAAGATGAATACATGCTTGTAGAAAAAATTCTATATGAACCACTAAACTAGATTGATTGAAACACAACAAAACTATCAATTTCAAATGAAAGAAATTAAAATGAAGTAAAATTTGCAGATGTCCAGCAAATCCAATCTTAAATTGCGTGTCTACGTACAAGATCATTCTACTGTTCTGCAAAGGCTAGTGTATAAAACGTGAATAGAATTCAACAGTTGTAGTTCAAAGAAACAAGATCTTGTTGCTCTTATATTTGAATGCTCTTCAAATCGTGAACAGTTTAATATTTATAACAGTTACATCATAAATAAATAGTTACCCGGTAAAACTGTTCTGGATGTCCAGGTGCAAAAATAGAGCTCAAGTCCAATTCGATTTTTTCTTCTACTTCTGACCAATAACTGTTTATTAAGAAATTGAATCCTTTAACGATCATCCTATATTAACATGAAAAAAAAATTATTAATGTTCTCGTGATGACTCCTAAATTGAAAAGTAGGTACAATTTTAAGTGGTTCTATACGAGATGGCTTTCTTTTAAATTAGTCTTTCTTTTTAAGTAAGTTAGTCTTACAATTTGAAAATCAGAATGGAATTAACGACAAATCATTCATTAATTATTTTTCAAACGCAAAAGTGATTTCGTTCATCAAATTCGTGGATTGTTTATACAACTCAAGAGTAACCTTTTCTTTTTTCAAAAATTTTTTCATCTTGTACTATCGAAGTATACCGTGTCTCAAGGGAGTACTTAATTATTGACACTATCGAAAACACAACTTCCTCATTTGTTTCAATAGAGTTAATTTATATCAGTATACGTTCATTTTATGTCCAAGGTATACAAATTAGCACATTGAAAAAATGACGATTAAAAATATATGAGAATACAGATGTGTTCGAGTTTTCCAAGTTTTTGTTATATGCTAAAAATGTGAAGATAATTAAAATTATCACGTAATACGTGTTGTTTTCGCCCGTATTTGAATGGAAATTGAAATTAATATACTTTCATAAAAGTAAGTATACTGCATTTTGCGCTCATTATTCCATTCTTTGTGCAATATTGTATTTTGTATACATGTAAGACGAAAATAATATATACAAAAACCGTCAATAAACTTTTAATCATTATCAAACACTGTTTCTTAAGTTATACGTAATTTCCTGAATAAATATATGGTGCAAAAGGTGCTTCATTTTATTATTTGATTTTATTGCAATAATTGTTCATTAGTAATCGCGCTGATAGAAAAGCAACTTTTTTATTCTCAAAAATCACGTCGTGATCCCCTTAAAAGAGTAAAGTCTTTATGAAAATGTATTGGTATCTTTTGCTTTTCTGAAATATTACAAAGAGTACCGTTGACCATTTAATAGATTTCATGTACACTTTTTAGAGAATGTGATTTTTCATATAATTTTTCCAGATAAGAAATGTTGAATTAAGAGGTACGATAAGGGAAGCCAGAATTTTTTAATGATGTATTCTGCAGCTTTAATTAAATTAATTCTGCTCTGTTTGAAAATCCAATTATTATTGTCTGAGAAAATAGGAAGAAAAACTCTAACATGTTGCTTTATTTCTTTTCGGTAAAATGGTGGATTTATTAAATACCTGAAAACGGGTGAAAATGTAAAAAGTGAAAAATGTTCATAGTTACATATTGAAATTATAAAATTGGTTGAAGTGCAATAATTTTAGAAATTTTCATTTCAATTAAATTACATAAATTGTGAAAAAATATATTATCTTCCAGATATAACGCGAGAAGTTAAAAGTATCATAAATATTAGGGGTACCGGAAAGTAATGTCGCTTTTTTACATTAATTCAAATGCGCAGAAACGACATTACTTTCCGGTCCACCTAATAGTAAAGGCTCGTGATCAGTGTGTGTTAACATGATTATTATAATGACACGTTTTAGACAAAAACGAAAACATATGACATGATGACATACCGAGGAAACAAATGTATTTTAACATACCTGTCTGGATGTGACGTCACAATTAGAAGTTCATCTAATTCCTCGTTAAGCACGTTTATTAAACGTTGAAATATACCTTGCAAACCCAATGGTTCGCTTTGTAAGTTCGTTTTATGGATTATATTGTCAACTGCAGGGCCCACGATCTTTTTCCTTACTAAATTTTCTGCATCTGCTATTTTGTCTAATGTAATGTAAATCCTGAGGTGACGAACTAGCAAATCTGTCTGCTTGTTTTTTATACTCGATATAAATGATTCATCCAGACTCGCTGTAAGATGTTTTTCAAGTTCAAAGCTTTTCTGAAATTAAATAATTAATTTTGTCTTATTTTTTTTCGAACTAAACTTGGAACGCTCGTATCTATGTTTCACACATTATTTGATCTCGTACCTCGCGGTACTATAATAATTTCAGGAGGTTCTTTGATGAATGCATAAACAGGCAAAGTAAACAGTTGCATAGTCCTTATTATTCGTTTAAAATGTAGTGTAGCGGTCGGTTTGACGCTACGATTACTTTAGTGTTTGCAACTGTTTGTCGTTAGTTTTTAGATAGAAGCACAGAGATCAAACGGAAGATTGTCGTATACAAAGTGGAAAAAGAACCAACTAACTAAACATCATTATAATTTTGGGGAAGAATTAAGTTTCGAATATATGTATATGGAACAGCAAGATTTACAAATATTCGACTTCCAGCTTCAAATTAACACGTGCAGAAGATTAATTATTTTTTAAACTACAAATCCATAAGATCTCATTACAAAGTTCATGTTATTGTACCTCAATATGAAACTGATTAATTGAACGCTTGAAGAAGACTAACGTGATTAAATTTTATTTAAATATGATATTTTCTAAAAGTAGAAATTTTTATAATTTGTAAGTATTTGTAACATTCACAATCATTAACATATGATTTTGTTTTGAAATATTTGGCAAGTCAGAAATTAAGAAATGGTTTTTGAATCTTATTTGCGAAGCAAAGAAACGTATTATTCCAAAATTAAAATCACACATTTTCTTTATCCAATTAGGAATACGGGGGTACCAATATTTGGTCAAATATATCATTTCTATACATTGGATCTGACTGAACAGTAGCATAAAATAATGTTGAAAAGAATATATATATATTGGTCTACTATAATATCGAAACGACATTTTTTCAATTTGTATAAATATTTTTACATTTTGAACAGTATATATGCTTGATCACAAAAGCTAAAAACGTACTTCTTCGACAAAGTTCGTACGAATACTAATTGCATAAATGAAATATTCAAATTTTAACAGAAGAATTGTATCTTCGTTTAAATAATCTAATATATCGTTATATTTTTAAACTAGTTTTCAGTGCTAATATGTTTAATATTATTTTTATCATTTAATATTGACAATATGATAATAATTATTACTTCATTTGTTAATTGATTGAAATGTGGACATATGAAAGTAGTTGCTTAACGATATTGCATGACATATAGAACTATGAAAACATATACCTGGCTTTGAATAGGTGCTATATCAGATTTGCATCTGGATGTGTGAAATTTTAGTTGATTAAACTCTGTAGCAGCACGTTCTAAAAGGTCTGGTTTTAAAGATCCTGGTGTAGTAGTACTTGTTGCCAAAATTTGAGACAATTTTGATATTGACTTGTAAACCCGTGCTAAGCTCTGTAAACTTTTCTTGCGTTCTCTGATTCGTTGATGATTGATTAGAGCAGCGGTCAGTTCAGTAATCGCATCATCCAAGGTTTGTCGTACTTGCTGCAACATTAACATCATTGATAGTAATAAATTAATAACATACAAATAAAATTTTTAAGTTTGTGTAAAATTATTTAGAGTTCATAAAAACTGTTAAATATAGACTTGCAATAATAAATTAGTATATATTTTAACTTAAATTTTAACATGGATAAAATATTGAAATGCTATTTCAGATCATAGGTAATACAAAGTAATTATAATCTACTGGCAATGTTTTAATTTCCTACTCAAAGATAGATATTATAATTGTAAAATAGTTGATGTACATAACTATTATATTCCTAAGTAGGACATTGTAAAGTTGCTATTCTGTAATTGTTGTTTTGTATTTGTTGAGATGTATAAATATTTATATATATATCCATGTTGATCCATGAGTTCAATGTGTTTTTTTGATAGTTCACGAGTATTACAATAATTAGCAAATCATATATGGTTTTTCATAAAATATCATGAATATATGTTAAATTAGAAAAATGAAATATATTTACTACAAATATTTTATAACATCTTATACAGTGTTTTGCTAGATACTCCATTATGTTCAATATGTCAGAAAAACATATCGAGCTTGTAAACCGACAATACAGTACTTTTATTGAAGTAAATAGTACAATTAAAAGTAATAACAATTTGTTAAATGACATCATACCATTAGCTCTTCTCTGAGTTGACCAAGAGGAACTTGTAGATTATTAATAGCTTTGTCCAAGCCAATTAAATTACTGGAAAGACTAACAAAATCCACATAATCTTTATTGATTAACTCAATCATTGCAGATCGGAGGACTTTTAAGTAAATTCCCAAATCATCTCGCATAGTTTCAAGACTAGCATTTTTTCTGTGTTCTTGGAGAAATTTATCAACACCAAAATCTTTCTAAAGAAGCAAAACAATACATGTTATAAATAAATATTAAATGCACTGTGACAACCTTACAACAGACAAGTAAAGTTATTATGAGTAAACTACTGAGAAAAGAAGAAAACATATTTAATTATATGGTATTATAACCTCATTAAAATCATGTTCATTGAACATAAGCTCCTTTGGTGCTTTTGGTAATGTGAAACTGTGTTCAGTCATTTTGTTGCAATATCAAGAAATGATATTAACATACAATATTTTACTTTCATATAAAATTTCTAATGTATAGATAAATTTTAAAACACATTTTAGGTAGTATAGTATTGTATTCACTTTTGAAACTTGAAAATATTAAATTACAATACAATTAAAAATATACACGGATTTTATATTCAATCCCACGAAACACAAAAATACTGATATCACTTTATTAAAAGCAATACGTTGTATGACATTTCTCATATACTATTCAGTAGTTAGGTTAGTTGAGAGCTTTAAACGCCACATCTAACCAGACAACATATATTACATGGAAGCGTAGGCCCCGTGTTAATATTTGGCAAAGAAAAAGTAATTTCAACTTCTCCGGTAGATTGCGCAGCGGTGTATCAGTTGTGACGAACTCAGTTCGATTGAGCGCCGTCGCCACTGCCTCCCAATCGCTCGGTACGGTAGAGCTCCTTGCTTCCTGATTTGATACCGCGAAATTCAAGGCGCAATTTGTAGTAACCCTTAATATTCGAAGCACACAGCCAGAGTTATTGCCTTTACTTATACGTAAGATATAAGACCCCAGTCGCCTTATAACATTGGCATTCTAACACTTTGTATACCTTCTCCTTTTGTAACGAAGACCGTTTTCTTTGTAAGCAATAATAAATAAAGGAAACACTTTTGGGGGTCCCCGCATTAAGGCTCGAGGGTTGTGCTGGCCCAGTGTGCGTGCTCGGGCGGTGGTTAGCATGAGCTGGCGAGGCCTGTTTTTTGTCAATTACATTTTGGCAACCAAGTTGGCCTTTTAGCTGACTTGCCTTTTTGCGCGGGAATCTCTCAAGAAACTTTTCCACGATTTCTCCTTTTCCCTCCCAAAAATCCCCCAAGACAAGAAAACGACTCACGACGTAAAAAGGAGCTTCTTCTTCAGGTAGTGTGGACTTAGCCTCGAAAGAGTGAACGAGTTACTCACGGCACTTCTCCAAGTTGTTTTATTATCCAATCCGCATACAGTTAGTTTTTTTCTTGTCCGCACATTAGTGTAATGCAAACTTTATTTCTAATCCAGTATAAATTAATTCGCTTGTGTAATAATTAAATTTTTCGCGTGTCATTAAAGAGTTAGATTACGTAAAAGGGAGAATTCTCGTGTTTATATCATTTCAAACTTCCCGGTCCCATTGCGCTATTTCTATAGCCGATACAGCGGCCAATTTCCGGACGAAACTCACGGTCCTGATCGGCCAATCACCGAGGAACTTCACGGTAACCAGCTCCAGGACGTAACACAGTTGTGACGAGCGCACGCTCGACACATATCTGCCACCTACGGTGCATTATTGGAAGCTAGGTAGGTTTAAATGAATGTCCTTTTACATGCGGCTCATCTCCTGGACACAAATCCTTTTATGTTAAACCTTAAAGCTTTTATATTTTAAACCTACCTTTGTGTATATACTTATTAATCGATTGCCTTTTATATGGGTATATGTGCGTATATGTATAGATCCTAAACATAGTATACCCTTAAGTCACAAACATTATGTTAAGAGAAATAATTAATTAATCTAGCGTCTGTTTCTCTCTCGGGTTTTCCCTAGTTTTCCCGGGAGCATGGGCAAATGCCAGGAACGATAAAAATCTGGAGGGCAGGCCCAAGGTAATGGACACATCCGCCTCCGAAAATATATGTTTAACGTACGGTTAAAATGCCGAGTATAATGTTACTTGTAGATTTAGTAGCCTCTCTAAAAGTACGTATTGTTGGGGGAACTTGCGAATGCCTGGAAAATAACGTGACTCGAAGATTAAGAACAGATTTTGAATTCCACTTTTCCTTTAGACAATGGGAAACATCTCACGAGCCCTGCTCAGAGATTGTTTCTATAGAACTGTATTCAAGCACTTGACCAAACATGCGTTAACTGCAGCCCTTTGCCAAATGTTTTGTAACTCTTAAAAAGTCTCGAAGCGTGCGTGAAGGAACCCAAGGGTTGGGATGCCTGTTTTATCTCACGAAAGAGTCGGACTCCACGGTTTCGAACTGACCCTTGACCATCGGGGCTGTGCGATCACCCGCTCTATGCCGCTTCACTTTCTTTACCCCCGTTTACTCCTCACTCTCCTCCTATTAGATAGACTTTGGGAAAAGTGGATATAATTTTCGAGTCACGACGTTGGGCAGGCAGTCTTCTCAATTTCTTCAACCGGTTCACACCAGACGGAGAGTTATAAGACTAACCTTGTACCAGGTGGTGCAATCAGTTTCGCGACGTGGAGAGATTTATATTAGTATATCACTATTACGATTCCTTTTTATTGACGTGATTCATATTTGTATATAATTACGACGATTCCCTATTATTAATAATAAAAGAAAAGACTTTAGTGCTGTTTGGTGAAAGCATAAAGGCTAGTGTTTTAATATCCCGCTTATTCTCGGATCTCAGGCGTCGAATTCGCTAGGCAGTGATACGAACGACCCAACAGGAATAAAAATTAAGAGCGAGCCGCCAACCAATCGAGCGGCTCGTAACACAGTTGTTGTTAGAGTCCCACGAGTAAGAGTCTGGCGAAATCGGGGAAGCGTTTTGATTGGTGCAGTCCGTTTGGGGCTAACCGGAAATCGAATTGAAAAAAAAGGCGCGAATAGCTTGATGACCAATTAATGGAATAAATTAATGAGAATGAATATTTTCATACTTAGTACATTATTATTTATTACAGAATATTGACATAAAATAATATTCATTCGTTCTAAATAAGCTTTCCTTTTTACGAGATTTTGTGGAATCCGGAACATACGATATCCTTTTTTTGCCGAATTCAAGCAGTTCAATACGCAGCATCCACCTACTTCGCTGTATACCCAATTCAATTTTTTATAAGCAACCTTCTCGATGTAAATTTGATGTTATCGAGACTTACGTTTTCTTATTCTGATTCAATACGCAACAGCTTTTTTAACGTAATATAACCTCTATATGTCTTTCTTATTTACAAGTCCTTACATAATAAATTTTCAACGAAAATTTTCATATTATATTTGGTATTATGCAGCAGGTTACGAACATATATGAATTTTCTTTCTACTTACGTAATCCAGACGTTTCAAAAAAAATTTATACATACCTTTCATTGCACGTGGTACTGATATAATTAAAAGTTGAATTTACCCGCGTGAGTTAATTTTTCCATTTCCGGTTAATCCCAATACACGTATGTACTACACAAATGCTCTTTCGCCAGACTATGGCTTAGTTTCCACCGTGCAGACTTTAAAAAGAGTTAACTAATCACGTATAGGAGTTAAATGGAATTGACCAGTGAGGCTGCTTGACTCCCTTTAAACTTTACACGGTGGAAACTAAGCCCGTATATTCTCGGTGCTAGATATTTACTGTGATTGTAACGTAATTTATATTAGAATGAACAAAAAAAGAAAAATTCGACATGACGAGGAACTGTCATTCGAACTTCTTCACTGATCAAGAATATTCGATTCGTTATACGGTGAGGAAAGTCTGTGGCGGTTTTCTCTCACCCGTACTTGACAAAAAGCTATTCTCAAATGGACATAAGTACCCATTTGAAGTTCAAAAGCGTGTCTAATATGTACTGAAAAGAGAAGTTGCTTTCAACCCGCCTCACCTTCACTCAAATGTTGAGTTTTATAAGGCTAAAGGAAGGTCTCAAATATCGACTCGGGAAGACTCACAATCAGTTATGTCTAATTTCATGATGCAGAGCAGTAAAAATAGTGTCTATTACACAGGAAGACTCAGCAGAAGACGATCATCGAAATTCAGCAGCAAACTGTGTAGCAATTTATTTAGAGCTATGAGTGGGGTACGATCAGCTTTCCCTAATTCTGGTGAGGCCATGTTTCAGACACCCAATAGTCGCCTGATCGGGGCTGCGATATTTTAGCCGTAAAGGCTATACCAAGGTGAATAAATGTATTCCTCATAAGATTTTCTTATTAGCACAATATATACACTTTAATTTTATTTTAGAACTCATTTAAAATGTATTAGACTGTCATCTGACTAATTTGAGTGGGATTCAAAGTTATGATGGTCAGGATACTCAAAATAAGAAGAATGAAATTTTACTCGTGAAACCACCAACCAAATTTATAAATGTTCGATTGGTTAAGAATTTTTATCTTTAATATTTATATATATGGAAATAGAATGTTTTCTTTCGAATTTTTCAAGGAACGTAATACAATATGTACAAAAGTTGATTAATACTCAGCTAATGCTTAAATCTTAAGTAATACATCAAACCTTATCAAGGCTGCATTGAGAAAAACGTATTAAGGACACCCTAATCGATTCTATTTACGGCCTTCTTCATATTAGGGCGTTCTCTGAAAATTCTTACATGGGTTGATAAGCTAAGAATAACCTTAGAATATTGTTACATTTAAAACTACTTAACTTACAATTAAAAGTAATAAATTAATGAAATATTTTACCATACATACAATAAGTGCGTATGCGCCATTTTTTTGCGCCGCTGCCACCTTGATTTTCTTAATAGCATACTTTTAGCTAATAGTAGTCTTTGCTGGATCGAATAGTATAAAACTGCAAGATTGCGAGTACAGCCGATAAAGAAGTAAGGTGCGCGGAAAAACTATTCTAAAGTCGCTCAAACAATATCCAATATTATATATAAATATCGATTCAGTTACATTTTGCCAATTTTCTCTGTGGGATTCCATATGCGTGGTGTATTTTATAGTCAAGATCTACATTTTCAGAGATGTAAAAAATGAAAAAAAAATTGATCACCCTAATATACAACGCACTCGATAAATACCGGACAGGAATAGCACGGTTGAATTCTTTGTGAAAAATGAGGATATAAGTGTTCTTGTATAATAAAATTTTCAAATCAAAATTCGAAGATAATTAGCGTTAAAGTTAGCGTTCATTGGACATAAAACACGTGATTGCCGATAGGTACCACACCCACGTTAGAGTTGACTCATTGTCAGTGGTGCCCATTCAGCGAGCTGGACTTTCCATGCTTAGTCCAAATGACACGTACTACTCAAAGCATAGTCCTGCCAGTTCAAAACGTGTTGGACGCGAAATTTCCGGAAAAGTGGATAGGTCGTAGTGCACCAGTACCCCAGCCACCATGATCGTCAGATCTCAACCTCCGAATTTTTTTTCATGGAGGAACACTGAAAGGTTAATACATTACATGAAAACGCTGGAATACAAACTTAGGACTGTAATGCACTGTATGAACATATGACTTTTGCAGAGTCTGGCTTATCGACAGAGATCTGCTACGATGGCGGAGTTGATTAGGAGAATTTACAGGTCAATGGCCAAATCAATGGCAGCATGCTGGATATCTTAAATTGAAGATATGAGAATCTTTCGGAACGTCAGGAGCCAATGAAAGACGTTCATATGTAATCCCTTTTCAATATTTGGCGCCGTTTTTAACATCGGGTGTGTTTTTAACGACAATATCAAGTGACATCTTGCTATTACGTTATACTTCGTTTGACAGTGATAGATAGTAATATTATCGGATAAAGAAGCTAATATTAGATACCAATCAAGTCAAAGATAATACTCCTAGAATTCCGTTACGAACATTTTAGTTTAATGTTCTTTCGTGACACCTACTCGGCATACTAGTTGTACATACATTTCGACTTTATTGGCTGACAGGTAAGATTTCAAAACTATCATGGCATACATACATATACACATTTATACGCGTAACTACTACCCACCCGGATAGACTTGTATGAAAGCCGGAACGTTTAGCAAGGTCGTGTGTCTTACGAGTGCTCACCTGACCTGTCAGGTGTAACGTGTGCGGTGTGACCTACAACCTGAGCGGCCAGGCATCTCCGATCCCGTTTGGTCTCGTTCGCGCATCCGTTAGCATTTGTCGATTTTACGTGTCCCCTAAAAATCGGTAAGATCCATTTTGTTACTATTCCTTCTGATAGGTTGCATCAGAATTCTTGTTTTGCTGGAATATAGGCAGTTATACCGGCTGGTCAGTTTCCGGTGAAACAAGAATTGGTTGGAGCAGCCTGGCGTGCGGATGAATGGACGAAGGGGTGAATGGCTGAAGATTACGTAGGTTACCTCTTGGATTCGCGTTATCTGTGTCGAGTTGAGAAAATAAATCATTATATATTCATTTATTATGATCACTATGATCAACATTGACTATTATTGTTATTTGTTTATTTGCATTTAGGTATGCATATCTATAACAAAGGGATTGGGTAGAGTTATAGCTTATATGTATAAACAGTTTGACAATGTTTGACAATGACATATGTAGGCTCTCAGTTTACAGGCCGCTAATACATATAAAGCTACTTCTTTTATACTTTCATTATCTGTAAATTCCAACACATTAGGCGGCTGCTCTCCTCGTAAATACTGTGCACGGATGGGCTCATAACTTGGGTATTGTATTGATAAACTTATGTTGGAGTGTGTCAGGTTTTTGTTCATCCCAGACTAGACAGATCTGACCACTCTCCAGCTTATGATTGATCTTATATCTAAACGTTGTCTTATTTAGCCCAGAAGGTCTACATTGGGCGATTAATCTAACGAACGATAGTGAATAAATTTTTTCTGTGGTAATCTTCGGTTTTGAGCTCGTTTAGTTGTTTCATCTCTTTATAGCGAGGCGAATATGTCGAACGTAACGCTCTAACTGCGTCTGACTGAAATTCTTTCATAACGATAGTTTTCAAAACCGGGTTAATGTGTTCTGTAGGTGAGACTGGAGTTACGTTGTCTAATTCATTTGCATCTACTGTATTCAACAATACCCGTAGGCATGAATACCAATTATATGTATTTCTTTATATTATTTTTCATGGCATGAAGTGCGAGATCAACATTAACTAATAATATAGAGTCTGTGATATATTTAACATCGTACAGAGTGTATCAGCTATTATGCACGTTTGAGATTTGTGGTGAAACGGTGCACAATTTCGAAAATCTGATGTCACGTCCGTTGAATATTTTCTATTATTATTATATAATTATTATAATATTTTTCTATTATTATTATTATATAAAAAGAAGACTGCAAAGTAGAACCCTGCAAATTTCTTCCTCATTATTTTACGCGGTTTTTTCTAGCAAAATGATGTAAAGTAGAATCTTACACTTTGCTTCTTGATTCTTTTCCGTCGTTTACAAAGCCTCTATGAGAAAGTTCTTTGATTAATTTTGGCTTCCTCGTAGAGGAAGCTTTGCAAGAGTTCGTGAGTTATGTACAATTCAATTTTGGTACTTACAGGAATAAAAAATATAAAATGTATAATCTAAAAAAAATAAGCTACGTTATACATGGATATGAAACGTCATAACAAACACCGTTGCACGATACTTTCATTTTGTACAAAGGTTTGGCTCACTTCTTTCAATTTTGAGGAAGCTGATGCGATAACGATAATTTTTTGAAAATTTGAAAACCACGTAAAATCTGAACCATTTTAGCGATCTTGTCGAAATTCAATAACAATCAACATTAAACGTATCTTCAGTTTTGAAGAACTATTTAGCTAAATCGTCGAAACTTTACGAAAGTTAGAGCGACCACACCCTTTTTTAATGAAATTCAAAATTACATACAATTTTAATGATTGCATATAATTCATTAAAAATCGTAACATCCAAAGAGGGATAATTACTTCACTTGCGTGCCAAATTTCAGTCCGATCGCTCTAACGGTTACTGAGTAAGAGGCGATTGAATTTTCGAAGCCCTGCACACACGCACGCACGATTTTGGAGTCTTTGTGTTTCTGGACGTAGATTTTGGAAGACGAAGACTCCAAAATCTACATCCAGGATCACGGAAATCTACAGCAGGAATACTTCGGCTTCTAACTTGTAATAAAAAATAGCATTGTAATATGTTTTAGCCACCTTGTACGGGTTTGCGTCTGACTGAACGCTTACCTCAAAACAATTGCGAATCGTGAGTTCGGCGTGAAGCTGCTGCACGAAGCTAAAGCGTTCCGCTAGTAACAGGAATTTGTCAAAAAATGATAAAATTTCGAACGCAAATATCTCAATTATTATATGTGCGATCTGTCCCAATTTTTTTCATCTCTATTTTTTCTTGCTCTATAACTTTTGCATTTAACTTCTTTCAATATCATTTGAAATGGCGAAGATAATTTTTTTTACCGGAATAAATCGGAAGTTAAGCGAACAATAATAATATGCCCATTCGATGCACAATCAAAAAATATTCAATGATCGTCCCATCAAATTTTCGAAATTTTGCACCGTTTCACCGCAAATCTCAAACGTGCATCTTAGCTGATACACTCTGTATGTAGTAACTGTTAAAACCATGTCTCTACGTTATACTTGTCCGGGTTTGTTTTGTACCCCAGATAGGGTTAGAAATACTAGTAATGTAATTATAATTCCTTCAAATATTCAGTTAACTATAGTAATATTACTTTTGCTATTTTTAAAGAAAAAATTTTTTATTACAACAAGATTTATCCCATATAGCACATCGACGTCCACTGGTATATACGGGTATACGCAACGGATATGATATATTACATAACTTTGTAGACATTTGTGTAACATACACGTAATAAACATTTCGTATATAATTTTATTTTCGAAAATCAAGGTGATAATACTGAGCAATCAAATTGATTAGTAGTGTTATTAGTCAGTTATAACCATGATCTGATTTATATTAAATAATTCATATTTTATACATAGACACTCATCGTACACAACTATAACGTAGTGATCAAAATGGCGAAGAAGTATAAATATCTGGAAATCCCTACAAAAAATCCTGATGAGGATGACAAAAAGACAGCTTCGTTTAAGTCGGCCACTTCGTCGCAACTACCCCGATCATGCCCCGCTTCTCTGTCTCCTGCAGAATCTCTGGAAATGATGAGCGGACCCCCCCTTAGACGTAGGATGGAAAGACGACGTATGAGACTCAACATGGAACTGATAGAAGCAATTGTTCACAACCAATTGGACGAAGTGAAACGGTACACTAATTTATTCTTTACGTTTACTTATTATTTTATTGTTGTTAAAAATTGTTTGCTACTTATTAATAGATATAAATGTGTCGGTTCTACAGGTTGCTCGAAAATGGTGCCAATGCTAATTCTACGTGTAAACAATCGAGAATATCGTGCTGTCATATTGCAAGTTTTCTCGGGTATACGGAAATCCTTGGCGTCCTCTTGGACAATAAAGCGCAGCTTGGAGCAAAGGATGCGATGGGACGAACTCCGCTTCATCTCACAGCCTGGGAAGGTAATCCCGACTGTCTAAAGCTTCTTCTATCGCATGCTCCGCACTTGGTCAATGTCAAAACTGAAGAGATTTTCGTCAAGGAGAAGATTCCGATAGAGTGGTTAGACTCTTGGGAACACGATCATCAATCTGTTACCAACATGGTTCGTATTATTCATATAGGTATTTGACATTTTATCTTACTTATTCGGATATCAATTTCCATAATTAAAAATTATTAATGTTATCAAAATGTTTTTGATATTCTTGTAATAATTCAAATTTTAGAATTCATCACTTGCTCGATGAAAAAATCATGTGACGATAATGTAAGATTACTGCAACATTCTTTTTTTCGAATAGCAATGCATGTAAATTTATATCGTATCTCGTGATGATTCCTCGTGATCTCTCTGCGTGACAAAGATACTTTTGCATTGCTTCTAACTGCGTAAAGAGTGCAGGTGTGTTGTACCTCACGACTCCTACGGCGTGGTTCGATGTACGTGTTGTGACGATGTTTTTTGACGGTTTCTTACAAATAAATGGCACCAACTGAAATAATTATTAAAATACTAAATTACTGGGCGCCAGGCATAACCTGCGTTACTGCGCTGTCTCCAAAGTACACCCTGGCCAGCTCTTGCTAGGTGGGGTCCTAGGTCTGGGAGACAACGAATAGCTGAAATTCTTAATAACATTAGAATGATACGAAAGGCGATTCTAGAAGTTAAATAGACTAGAGGCTTCATTTGAACAATACGGAATCAACAAGTGGGCCTGATGTATTAATAACAAGAAAAATTAAAAGAATATAAATGAACAAAGTACGATAAGGAATAACGGTTCCAGAATAATTACTAAAACCAAAATTAACTACGCGAATAGAACGGTTCTACGCAGTAAAGTCGAATCGAAACAGGAGTTCTTTAAAAATTTAGAAGGCGAGTATATTAATAAAATAAAACAGCAATCTAAGCTAAACTAAATTGAAGGATCTTAATTTTCTAATGCAATTTTACTAAGGTACTTCTAAGAGATCCGGAAGCTTCCGGAAATAATACGCGCCTTGCGTAAAGCATACGCGAGTTTTTAAATATCAAAATATTTAATAAACCCGCCAACAAGTGGCCTATAGCCGGTCTTGCCTGCTTCACAATAATTACAATTCTGAGCTTGGTAACAATAATTATATCCTTGACCTCCCTTCAAGACACCTATTACACAGATCTCGAAAATTCCCCGTTGGGAATCTAAATCTTTCTAGTGTTTCTAGGCACGTGTATCCTATCCCGTCACAAATAATCTTGAAGCCGGAATCAGTTTCGAAGACCCATTTACTACTGAGATTATCAGTCAGCAAGTACGCAATCTCCTCGCTGCCTTTGTATAATCTACGAATTTATTGCCGGGAAAAAGTACCTTTACGCGGTTCTTACATCACTCAAAACGCAATCGAAACGATTGCGCGTAGCGTGAACTGAACAGAAAGTTAGCATGCAGTAAGATTTGACATGCTTCCCTAGTAAAAACTACAGACAGAACTCTGATACGAGATAACGGACCCTCCAGTTCGCCACTGTATTAGTGAGCTTCGGATCTGATCGATCGTGCAAGCGAAAGGCGAGACGTGCTCTCTGGATCAAAGATCCAGCAGCTAAATCTACGATGCCGTTTATCTCGAGCAATTGCAGCAATATCGGAACTCGTTAGGGCTGTAGTTCCGAAAACCGCAAACTTCCGAAAAGTATGGTTTTTTGTATTCTGACGTATTTTGACATGCTGATGACGAATATAATAGTGAAAATACCCGCAAAATTAATTTTTAAAAAATTTCCATTTTTCAAGAAAAAAACTTTTTGGATATTTTTTCAATAAATATTGATTTTAGAAAAAAAAAGTTTGAAGTAAAAATTTTAGCTTGTAAAACATTACATCTTTTATGGCCTATGCATTTTGATTATAAAACTATTATTTTTTGAGAAGGGCCCCTCTGCCGTAACCAGGGCCGTCGCTGGTGTTTCGTGGGCCTCGTAGCGTCTTAATTTCGTGTCGGTTCCCTTACGGGACCAACCACTTTTTACAATATGGGAAATACAAACCCCGAAGGGAATTAATACGTATTATTGATGCTGAAGTCCGTCCACGCTCGACGCAAATGTTAGGTTGCCTTGCGGACCTCACGGTGTAGCTCTAATTCGCCCATTTTTTATATCTTTTGCGATATGTACAAAGTACCACGTCATAGTATATAGAAAACACTATTGTTGGAGCAATGACCATGATTATTTAGGTGTTTTGATCGGAGAGTAGGAATAGCTGGACATTAAAAAGGGTGAAAAGATATATCTGATTATAGAACAGTGGCGGCTCGCGTATAGGCACTGCGAAACTGCAGCACCCTCTATTTCCACTTGATATTATCGATAACATTGAAGAAAAAAGGATTTATTATATTAAATGTTACGAATAATATCAAGTGCTTATACGCGAGCCGCCACTGTTACAGAAAAAGGTAATTCGAAATACTGAGAAATTGGAAATTGTGATTCGGTGCATTTGGAAATATTTCGGGGTTTTCATAATTTTGTTGTGCATAATTTTTTGTGATGGAGAGCGCACACATCGAATTAATTCAGTTTTCCTGTCTATAAATACGTCGACGAAAGGAAAGAAAGCAAAAGCTATGAAAGGGTGTTCGTCATAATGTAGTTGTCAAAGGACGATAGTTGACGTATACAAACTTAGGGTTATTCGGAATTTACAGAAGTTATGAAATCTTAGCGATAGATTCTCAACCCACACAACATTGAATATCGGAACGACATCCGAATTAATGTCTGCAATCTCCTACAGATCTCCGGTTGAAAAATGCTATGTATAAGACATCCAACGGACGTCTTATTCTGATGTTATATGACGTCTTTAGAATCTCGTTTTAATGTTGGCATTTATTTTGTTCGTTATAATGAACGGAAGGTCGTATACATATATGCTCGCAGTATTTCTAATTTTAATCCGATTACACCGTTTTTTTTAAATCAATGAATAAATCTTTTGCTATTGGTCGTTTCTACCAAGCTCCACCATTTACCACGGACTGGACATTTAAACATTCATAGTTCCTTATTACGTGCATAGGATGCAGCCAGAAATAACCGATCACGTTTCGTGCATTCTTATTCTTAAACCTGATACGCGTCATTTGTTGTATCTTAAAAATCTGTACGTGTCAATGTAGTCATATATTTTGTACGCTTTACTCATGCTTTTTACATTTCTCAAGTGCAAGTATATTTGTTGAATGATTTTTTAGGTCAACCATTAAAAACTTGTACTTTTGGCAAAGTGTTGAAAGTCTAAGTAAGCTTAACTAACCTATTGTCCTGTAAAGATGCATATTTAACATGACTAGCATGAGAGACGTAAGAACGCAATAGAATTTGTTGGTAGAACAATGGAAAAGCCATATTTGATGAATGCCATATGAATAATAATTGCACTCAATTAATAAAATATAAGAATATTCTATTCAAGTTAATAAATTGTCATAAAAATGGTAAAAATATCCTGTGAATGAAGCGAACATGTGTGAAACACAGTCAAAAGGATGTCTGTAGTTGGGATAAGCATATGTCCGAATGATGTCTGAAAGATGTTCTTTGCAGATTTAGGAATGTCTATTGGACGTTAGTAGTGACGATTCATGATGCCTGTATGACGTATTTTTAACATTCCAATGTTGTGTATGAGATAGCACAAATGAAGAGGATATCTATAAGACGTCAAAATCTATGACATCAGACCTTTCGAAGACGTTATGACCACATCTTCATGATGTGTGCTATCTGGGTGACTATCGTGTGAAGGCTCGCAAGTCGGTGGGTCACAGTGTCACGGACTATCACAATCTGTAGCGGAATTTGCTAGAAAATCACGTCACGATACAAATATATTTTATAGATTCCACATTGATATTTTCCATTGCAGCTTCCGAAGATAGAATATGGAAGTACTCCTCTACATGTGGCTTGTAAACGTACTGAACTAATATGCGTACAATATCTTCTCGATGCTGGTGCAGATTTTGAAATAACGGACAATCGCGGTTTACGGCCCCTTGATGTTGTGGGAGAAAATCTGATAGAGTGTCGCGAGGAAGGAGACGTGGAGTTCAGGTATAGCAAAGAATGGCCAATATTTCTGTACCAATTGAATCCTAGCAAATTACACATTTTGTACGTCAACGCGTTCCTACGGTTTTATGAATTGCCATGTAACTGTAGGAGAGCCGACGAGTAGGGCAAAAAATTATGAAGAAAAAATAATTATTTTATACAGATTTCCCGGAGTTATCAAGGCCTTAATAAAAAATGGAGCGCAACACTATCTCTCGAATGAATATGATCATCACGGATATCGAGTGACTCCTCTTCACACAGCCGTCGAATTAGAATCAGAAGAAGCAATCTCGGTTTTACTTGAAGCAAACTTTCCGCGTGGAGTGTGGAATGCCAATGGAGAAACGCCAATGCATGTGTGCATACTCAAAAAAATATCCACCCCCTTGAAGTTACTCTTAAATATTGTTAACAACGAAATACCTAAAAATTACCTGGACCCAGAGAATTACAAGGGTATGACTCCACTGCAAACGGCTGTTCGAGAAAATTGGGTACCTGGTGTAAGCATTATTTTGGAAGCTGGTGCGGACGTAACGCTCACATCGAGGGACGGTTACACGGCTCTGCATCTTGCCGCCGTCGATGGAAATGTTAAAATAATGCAAGAAATACTTAGCATTCCAGATGCGCAAGGGGTAAGTTGTTCTTTCACGTTTTTAGTTATAACCGTGTTGCGATGTGTTTTTTTAACTGGACACCGATAACGCGAATCCGAGATCTAACTTATGCCATCTTCGGCCGTCCACACTTCGTCTATGCATCCGCATGCCAGACGAGCGCTAGCCAATGGAAACTGACGAGCTAGTATGTCCTAGGAGTTGAGGTGAAATTGCTTAAACTCCGTCAAAATGGGAACTATAACAGAACCTATCAGAACTGACGGTAGTGTAATGGATCCTATCGATTTTTGGGATCGCGTGTAATCGACAACCGTAATTGGATGCGCGAACGGGAGCAGACGGTACCAGAAATGCACGGCTGCTCAGGCTATAACCTAAAAAATCGGGATCCCTTCACGAATTAATAAATTGGGAATCCTCACCGTAGCTGGTTCAGCAAATTTGTGAAGTTCGAGAACTATATACTATAGCCCGTATTCAGAACTCGCTTTTAGTGCTAATAGCGCGCTTTAAAATTTTTTCTTAGTGACTTTTAACTATAAGCGACTCTGTTAGTGACTTTAAGAGCGAGTTGTGAATAGGGGCTTATATGTATATAGGAGACGCGGGGCATACAGCACCACTGCACGGCACTACACCTCGTGAATATACACGGAAAATCCGTAGGATTTTCTTAATTTGGCGCGAGCGAACGCGAGAACTACACAGCCGAGGACTTTTCGTACCGTATCGACATCTCAGCTAGAAAAAGTATCAACAGATAGTACGGGTGCGTAATCCAACTCGTGGCATCCTGAGAATAATGCTCATTTCCTGTGCTGTCTTAGCGTCTGAGCACTCGCTTGCTTTCTGTAATCGCTGTTTATTACTTATTAAACGAATTGCCAAGGTGTAATGAAATTTATTAATTTAAAAAATAACACGTCGCTTTCGGTTCGATACAAATGTTACGTCCGCGTGAAAAATCAGACTCTACATACGTGGTCAATAACTATCGAGAGACTAAACAATGGAGTCTGGTTTTTATCACATAGCGACCCTTGAAAGTGACTATTCAGTGTATAGATTCCAGACCTTCATACAATGGAGGGAACTTACCAAAGGGAAATCTTTAGACAATATAGCTGACAGTTATTAGGGTTATTTAAGAGATAAGATATTCCCAGCTCTATAACTTTATGACCCTTCCTGGAAAACCCCACTAAAAAACCCCCTATTCATCCACAAAGAAATCGTCCTTCACCAATCCTGACCTAGTAAATCCTTCACCCCCATGCAAAGTTCCCCCGCCAAACTTCCCAGCACCAAAAAGTTAATTTCCTTCACCAATTCATGCTCTTTTTCTTAAAAATTTCAATAACTTAACCCATAGTAAAAATTTCCAACCCTACTCCAACTATCCACCCCCGTTAGCCCACGTCCCTAAAAATCTCCAAGACTCTTCCTCATTCTCCACCAAACCACCAGTCAACCTAGTTGATCAGTATTCTTTTGCTTAATTCCTCTGCTAAAAATTAGTTAAGTAGTTCAGTTTTATTTTAATTAGTTTGTGTAGCATTGTCTAGTTTTTTTGTTGTTTGTTTGTCTGTCGCTTCATTGCAATAAATTGTGTGCATTTGGTTATTCTAAATTTGTCGTTAACTTTTTGGTTTTAAAAAAAATTAATTTACAATCATCTCTCTTATCATTACTATTAACACCGGCCTAAGCAGCGAAAACCAAGGTAAGCAAAATAAAATTATTATATTTGGTGAAGGGACTTTTAAATTCTATTGAATCATTGTAGATGTTAGAACTTCCTAAGTGTCAATTATTTAGCTGGTGACGGTTTCCATTTGTTTTAGTATCGTTTGAATTTGTTCCATCATATATCCCGTTCTATTCATTCTTCCCGCGGTAATTACAAGCATGGCCCAATCCCGAGTAAAGTGCGCAAGCATTTACTAAAAATAGGGCAAACTTAAGAGTATATTACGGTTCGGTAAAGGCACCAGTTTAAGCATCCATCCTGGTTCGGACGTAACATACCCTAAATTTTTGGAGGCTCGTTCGGGATCAAATTGCCAGTGATTACTAGGGGGGTATAAATACACGATCCAAATCAAAGAAAGAGCAGGAACTATTAGATGCTCAAGCAATAGACAATACGCTTGAATTAGACGAGTCGCAGGATCCATTTCGGCCAAGACATAGGTCAGTTCGGGAAAATATAGCATCGTGTTCGGAAGAATTAGGGGAAACTAAAGAAAAGGAAAAATTAAAACCAGGCATAGTGGAAGAAGATTCAGAAATTGCTGAATTGCCAATTCCTAAAGTAATTAAATTAAATCCTAATATTGAAGACTACTATAGGGAATTGCAGGAGGAGCTAGAAATTATTAATCAATCTTTTAGAGAACTAGTACCGCAATCACCCACACCATTCGAAAAGATGCCTAGTAACAGTCAATTAGTTTCCTTGAGGGGTGCCCTTGAGGTAGTTCCTGAGTTCAACGGTGAAAATATTCCCTTAAGCGAATTTATAGCGGGATACGAGGAGGCGAAAGCAATGGTTCCCTCAGATGTCGAAGCAAATTTAACAAAAATCATACATGCCCACATCACGGGTAAAGCTAGGAAAACGATATCTGGACAGAATTTAGTTCAGTCAGTGAATTAATTAAATACTTAAAAGGGATTTTTGCTCCCGCTAAATCGATCTATAGACTTCATGGGGAATTAGGAACTATATACCAAAAGGAGAAGGAGCGTGTCATCACATTTGCAAATAGAATTAAAGATATAGGAAATCAAATAATGGAAGTACATCAGTTGGAAAATAGTGGAACAGCAAAACCAACATTTAAAATAGAAATTGATGGTGCTTTATTAGGCTGTTTCATTATGGGTTTAAGGTCTGAAATTGAACAAAGATTAAGCAAAAGAGAAGAAATAGATGAAACGGTATCACAAGCTATAGGTATTGAAAGATTATTAGAAACACGAGATGAGTTGCGTGGAGGGAAACCTCAGAAACAGGAAAATACTCCTTCTACCTCCAGACAAGCATCAAAGCAGCAAGGAGTTGACTTAGTACAGCCGCAGAAAGTTAATTGTCAAATATGTAAAAAAGAAGGACATACTGCTGATAAATGTCGTCAAATTACAAATACACCAAATCAATTGTATCAGGGAAACAAATCACTGGGCAATAATAATTCCAATTTTGAAGTTGTGTGTCAAATTTGCAAGAAACGAGGACATGTTGCTAATACATGTCGGCAACTAAATTTACAACAAATATCGCCAACGAATATTCAAATTTGTCAATTTTGTTCCAAGCAGGGACACAGTGCTATTAACTGTAGATCACGCAATATGCCTTCTTTACCACCTACAAATGTAATTGCTTGTCAATTATGTAATATCAGAGGCCATTCTGCTGAAACTTGTCGATATAGACAGGGGCAACCGCAAACTCAATCTAATTCCTATCGGAATTCTATTTCATGCCAACTTTGTCAAAAAATGGATCACTCTGCCTCCACATGTAGACAATATCAAATAACTACTAGAGACTCAGGAATGAGAGCACTACCTCCAATAGAAGCAACGCGAAATCAAAATTCAGATATTTGCCGATATTGTAAGAGAATAGGGTACACAATAGATGTTTGTAGACAAAGACAATTTGCAAATGATAGATATGGTCAAAGAATAAATTAGGGAAACGAGAATGGGGCTCCTGGAGAGAGTGCACCACAGGGAACCCCCGGATATCAGAACCAGCACTCAGCAATAGTCACAGGCGAACATACAACAGGCGAACCGTGTGATCATGGATCCATAGAAATCAGTAAAAAGAATTTAATAACAAAACTAGCTGATCTAGAATTAGGAAAGGTAAAGGTCATAAAAGAAAAGAATAGGTACCATTTGGTAATTCCCATAAGCGAAGGGAAAACAGAAGGGCCAACAGTAACATTGCTGGTAGTCGAGACAGTTATAAAAAATCTTAGGGAAATAACTAGTGAAATGAAATTAGCTTCATTTGCAATAGCTAAAAGTAAGGAAATACTTAATATTCCATGGGAATAAATTCAACACCGGTTACTGAATGAATTTTCCACTGCTGGTAGCAAAGTAATAATTTGTAACGGACTCATAAAGTATCCTCCTCCGTAACAGCGAAAGACGATACCTGAGGAGATGCATTCCTCACCCATAGGAGGACATCGGGGTGTGTCAAAGACAAATAATCGAATTCGACAACAATATTACTGGGAAAATTTAAAATTAGATGTTCAACAGTTCATACAACAATGTTTACAATGCCAATTGAAGAAACTAGTAAGAGTAAAGACTAAACACCCTATGATCATTACTGATACTCCTGGATCCACATTTGATAAAATTGCTATGGACATTGTGGGTCCTATGTCAAAGACTAAAAACGGCCACGAATATATACTGACTATACAAGACCAGCTATCCAAGTACAGTTTAGCTATACCATTACCAAATATGACGTATTGACAGATCAAGGACGGAATTTCCTTAGTGATCTAATGCGTAAGCTAGCTAAGCGTTTTAAAATTCGGAAATTTAGAATCACAGCTTTTCATCCTCGATCCAATGGTTCACTCGAGAGATCACACCATGCCTTAGTTGAATATTTGAAACAATACGTAACCAAAGAAATCGATTGGGATGAATGGGTAGACCTTGCTATTTATAATTATAATACCAGTGTTCATGAAGGAACAAAACACACTCCTTATGAGTTGGTGTTTGGAAAGATAGCCAGGCTACCTTCAAGTGAGCCATTGCATGAGGGAGAGAAGTCGGCGACGTATGATGACTATCTTATTGATCTAGTAACACGAATCCATAAAATCCAAGAAACTTCTAGAGGAAATTTAATAGGTGCGAAAGAAAAGTCGAAAGAGCATTATAACAAAAAAACAAATCCGAAATCTTATAAAGAAGGGGATTATGTATTCATGTTAAAAGGTCCAAAACCAGGGAAACTGGGTGATCAATATACAGGACCACACGAAGTCCTAGAAATATTGAATAGAAACAATGTTAGAATAAGAATAAATAGGAACACTAAAGTCGTTCATACAAATAGGTTAAAGCATTCAAATATCAAACAATATTATGTAAGAGAACAATCTATAAATTGCAGATGAAGGAATTCATTGTTTGGGCTGCCCTAATGTTAGGCGTGCTATGGAACGTCCAAGCTGTGGATTCCCTGGTCGGATACGATTGTGGGACTAAAGCTTCAAACGTCACAACTATGTCATTATTAGACGTAGGGCTAGAAAACGAACACAACTCAAGTATATGTACAAGTTTTACAAATTAATGATTTTCATTCGGTTAAAGTAATGCAATGCAAAATAGAAATAGATCGGATTGTCCTTAAATGTGGTATGTTTTCACATATTAGTGCTTTTTCCAATGGGAAGCATCAATATATAGAAGAGGTATCACGTGACTCTTGTAACAGAATTCACAATACCGGAACTTATAATATGGGTAACGCTGTTGTAGCTGGATTGAAACATAATCATACTAATATAAGATCGACGGTTCTAGCTGGTTTCATAGGAAATAGCGGTGAATGCGAAGGAACAGCTTATTCAGATCCCTATGGAAGTTGGCAGGGTGTTATTGTTCAAGCCACCATTAAGGCCACCTTACAAAATTATTATGCACAATTGAAATTGACTGAAAATCGTGTTTACATGAAATCTGGGGTACATTGTGAGTTAATGGCTGGTGAGTGTATAGATCTTGCAGGAGGGTATACTTTCTGGAGTACAATACCCACAAGCAACTGTCAGTTTCATAAATATGGGGTTTTGTAAGAGGGAATCGCGATCAGAGCTGAATCTTATGATCAGGAGATTTCATAGATAGTTTATTTTTTGACGACTAATGATGTAACTTTTTCTTTAACTCGAAAATCAATTGAAACAGTATGTGGCTATAGTTTAGTACGAACTGATCATCCGACAATCTTAGTCTTTGAAACCAGTCGAGGTAGACCATTTGTAGAAAAAACTTATTTACACGTGGTAAATATGGATATATTCTCTTATGTTAATTCAAAATTTGTTTATGTAGAAAAACACATCCGACAACAAATAAATTACTTGTATCGAGACGTTTTAATACAAAGATGTAATCTCGAGCGACAATCATTAAGAAATGCATTAGCTATAGCAACTCAAGCGCCTGATGAATTCGCATATCATCTAATGAAGGGACCTGGTTATATGGCAGTAGTAGCTGGAGAAGTAGTATATATTGTCAAATGCGTACCTGTTGAAGTTATACTAAGACAGACGTCTGAATGCTATACTCAGGTACCTGTCGCCAAGGACAACCAGACTTACTTCCTGACACCGAGGACACATCTGATCACCAAAACGGGAACTCAGGTCACCTGCAGCAGTATCTTACCAACCATGTATTTATTGGAAGAATCGTGGTACAAGCTGACACCAAAGTTTATTGAAACTCTACCACCTACCATAATGAAGGCATTGACGAGACCTACATGGAAATATACTAATCCCAGTTTGCTAACAACAAATGGGATATATTCATTGGAGGAACTGGATAATCTTAGAGATCACATAATGTTCTCAGCCGAGAGACCTGCTGTATTAAATTCCGTTGCCAGGACAGTCATGGGACAACCTATAACGAATCGTGATGAATTCGTATCCAACCTCTTGGATGAAAATGCTCTCGACAAAATCACCGAAAGTGCATGGAACAAAACTCTTGGAGGATTCATGAGATTCAGCACCATTAGTGCAGGGTTCATTGGAGTTATTATTGTCATACGTGGAATCAAAGTGATAGGGGATACGCTGATACATGGTTACGCTTTCCATACCGTATATAGTTGGTCATTGTATCTAATCGGAGCCATCTGGAACATCGTCACTCAACTATTACTACACCTCGCTAACAGAGTGAAGAATCTACCTAACACTAAAGGGAAATCTGACGTAGAACAAGGGCCCCATCCGAACGAGGAACCTGACCAAGAATTATTACCCATCTATAAACCACAGAAGTCTCAACCTTCACAGGAGGAATCAACCTCATCGGCGTCTGGCAAATTGGATGGAACCGCCGCCATAATAACACCTCAAATAAAATCTCGTTACACTTTCACAACAGATTGATCATACAAATCCAACTAACATACATATATATATATAGGCATATACACACATATATATAAGCGTATACATACATAGATATATACATGCTCACGTACGAATACCACATCCAAATCTCTAAATCCAATAGTAGTTAGAACATACACTCCTATACACCAAAGTTTGCATGCCCTGGGTAGTAGATAATTAGAACCAGTCAAATACTCCGAACATATTTTAAAGTATCACACTGTTACAGTCAGCATGGCACATCTACAGCAGCGTGACTTTGCTCTCTACGCGAAAGAGATAGAGACTCCGGATCTAGGAGGAAATTTCCTAGGGGTAATTTCCTCAATATCGTCACCAACCTCCTTCTGGGTGCAGCCTCATACCCTAAGGGAAAAAGACCAGCTCGTAGACAACCTGCTCCGCACATACTATGAGCAGGTCAGAGGGGCTATACGGCCTATGAGCTCAGAGGATATCCGGTTTGGGCGCCTAGGAGCAATTCGAGTTGGAGGAAACTGGTGCCGAGCTGTTGTAATGGACCGGTTATATGAGTGATCCTGGATCACCTTGGGTGACAAAGGTGGGCCCATATGGGTGCAGAACTCCAGCCTGCTCTATCTCCCGAGGGCTTTCACCACTATTCCGTGGGCCGCTTTATTGTGCGGCCTCTACAGTGTGAGGCCCCGAGCAAGTCGACCATGGACAGTGGATTCTTACCATCTACTCCGGTAAACGATCGGACTGGAGATAATCTGGATCCAAGTGGATCAGAGGAATCCAAACGGAAGTTTCTGGGTCATCCTGTTTCATCATTTGAGAAAGGAGCCTACATTGAAGAGCCTGATCACTGAGGCTGAACTAGGTCAGAAAGGACCAAGGGGAAACATCGTCATGGAAGGCGAACCCTCGATGGTGACGGGACCCCTTATGAGGAGGCCGACTCGGGTCTAGAGGACAATTAGAATATACGTGTAAAGTGCATAGTTTCCGTAAAATCAAAAAGTTTATCATTTTTATTTCAATTACCATTATCATTATTATTATTATCATTACTACTAACACTATTATTAATAGTATTATTATCATAATTGTCTTTTATCATTATTAATTATTTCAAATGTTATCAGTATAGGTTATATTATTGTTATATATATTACCATTATTACTATTAATTTGATCAAGGATTAGATGTCGGCCAATTAATTGATTCATTTTGAAAATTCTTTAGAATAATTGAAATATAATTTCATTACATGATAATTTCCGGCTGCGACATTTAACCCCTGATCAGTTATCGGGAAATAACGCTTCCACTGATACGAATATCTGAATTGTACCCCCGACATTCGTCTTAGAACGGAGGTGTTACGTCCGCGTAAAAAATCAGACTCTACATACGTGGTCAATAACTATCGGGAGACTAAACAATGGAGTCTGGTTTTTATCACATAGCGACCCTTGGAAGTGACTATTCAGTGTATAGATTCCAGACCTTCATACAATGGAGGGAATTTACCAAAGAAAAATGTGTAGACAATATAACTGACAGTTATTAGGGTTATTTAAGAGATGCATATGTGCAAGGAGCGGACATTCCCAGCTCTATAACTTTATGACCATTCCTGAAAAAGCCCACTAAAAAACCCCCTATTCATCCACAAAGAAATCGTCCTTCACCAATTCTGACCTAGTAAATCCTTCACCCCCATGCAAATTTCCCCCGCCAAACTCCCCAGCACCAATAAATTAATTTCCTTCACCAATTCATGCTCTTTTTCTTAAAAATTTCAATAACTTAACCAATAGTAAAAATTTCCAACCCTACTCCAACTATCCACCCCCGTTAGCCCACGTCCCTAAAAATCTCCAAGACTCTTCCTCATTCTCCACCAAACCACCAGTCAACCTAGTTGATCAGTATTTTTTTGCTTAATTCCTCTGCTAAAAATTAGTTGACTAGTTCAGTTTTATTTTAATTCGTTTGTGTAGCATTGTCTAGTTTTTTGTTGTTTGCTCGCCTATCGCTTCATTGCAATACATTGTGTGCATTTTGTTATTCTAAATTTGTCGTTTACTTTTTGGTTTAAAAAAAAATTAAATTGCAATCATCTCTCTTATCACTACCATCAACACCGGCCTAAGCAGCGAAAACCAAGGTAAGCAAAATAAAATTATTATATTTGGTGAAGGGACTTTTAAATTCTATTGAATCATTGTAGATGTTAGAACTTCCTAAGTGTCAATTATTTAGCTGGTGACGGTTTCCATTTGTTTTAGTATCGTTTGAATTTGTTCCATCATATATCCCGTTCTATTCATTCTTCCCGCGGTAATTAGAAGCATAGCCCAATCCCGAGTAAAGTGCGGAAGCATTTACTAAAAATAGGGCAAACTTAAGAGTATATTACGGTTCGGTAAAAGCACCAGTTTAAGCATCCATCCTGGTTAGGACGTAACACAAACTATACAGTTTTTCAGTACCTTTCAGGGGTTGACCTAATTGGTCTTCCGTGACGTCTGTCTAGATCCATAATGGATTTGATGTTTTCATAGCTACCTCTGCCTTTGTATTTATTATCTCTTACCAGCAGCAACCGTTTGGTAAGGTACCTCTGCATTTTCTTTTTGGCTATCTCATCCGGATTCAGGCAAGTCGAGCGATGGCGACACTTTTCTTATCTTACCTTACCTTGTAACGTATATTATTTTCAACTATCAAGACTGGTGAAGTACCAGTTCCCTTGTATGACGATTTTGGCCACTTAGCTCTTAGAGTGAACCAGGGTTCGGAACGGTAGAGGGATAGTTATGTTACAGCAATAATAAAACGTTCTTTCGGGTAAGCTTTTCCTGGTTTATTATAATTTGAGTCTCTATTCGGTATCATCTATCGGGTCTGTTACAATCGGTGTCTTAGAAATGTCAGGAATGGCTTGAGACTGTGGAAGCCAAAACCTTCCGGCTACGGATGATGCGAGAGCGATCGTTCCTTGCTAATTTGGCCAGGGTAGCTAACGCTTCAATACTGGATTCGTTGCTCTCGCTGAGTTGCTGAAATGGAAATAGAACCACTGAGTCCTCAACGGACAGTGTGGTCGGAAAAAATGCTTCTCTCTCGGATGAGAGAAGCTGGATATAAGATACAGGATATATGATAGCTTCGTCTTGAACAAAAATATATATCCCCAAAAACCCAAACATCGATGGACTAATTATTTCCCCAGTATTCCGTTTCTTCTTGCGAGTTACTACTTCCTTACCACGCGCGCCATGCGGTCATCCGAGTACCGCGAGCGAAACTCGCAAAATTTAGGCGTTTTTTCAAATGAAAAATTTAACCCCTTAGCAAATTCATTTTGGATGTTTAAAAGCGCGTTTTAATCGCGCGAAGGATGCTTTTTCTCGTGCCATAATTAGAAATATGAATTTCCCTCCAGAACTACTAGTTCTCGCACTTTTCAAAAAGTCCCAAAATGCACTATTTCACTCCAACTCCTGCTGTTCAGCCATTTTGTATCCAATCGGGGTGAAACCTATACCATTCGAATGGGAAGGAAATTTCCTAAAAAATATATCTTTGTTTTTTCGAAATCGGTCATAATTTCACAGATATATACAAAAATTTAAGTGTTCGGCTTCGATTGGCCGTTACTATATACAAATAGTGTAATAATTATTAGCTTGTTCTAATAGTCTATGTTAAAAATCGATATTCTCCGTACCAGAAAGTGTTCAGTTTCAAGTTTTAAATTTCGCGCCATAAATGGCGCATACGTGTTGAGCATGTGCTCGTCACAAAAGCAAAGAAGAACCGCTGCGGAGGCATTCTTAAATTCAAAGTAATGACGCAATTGTTTGGGAGGACTAATTTCTATCAATCCAGGGAAATTAAGATAGGGCCTGATCATTTCGGAAGAAGAGTTCATACAATCATGATTAACACCTTGATTCTTTATGACGGAAATATTCGCACATTCAAGAGAAAATTACTTCTATCGTAGCAATTGATACGATTTTCTATATTTTAATATTTTTGGAGTCGTTGAATCTATGTTTGAGGTCTACATTTTTTAATTCTAAATGGCGGATCGGATTTGGCGCACGAAAATATCCGAATAATAGTTCGTTTTGTATATAAATTTCTATTTTGTTGTTTTTGAAGCCCCCAATTTCAATTTAAAAATAAAAATTTTAACATCCCAGCTAGCGAATGTAATGTGGCGTATTCGTAGATTCTTATACAAAATAAACCAAATTTAACATATTACAACGTAAAAACAAAATGGCTGAAATCGAGCTACCTATAGACAAAAATATAGTGCTAGTTCTAAATGTTCAATCAATAGCTTGTCACAAATTTTAGCTATTTATAACAAAAGCTATACGTCCAAATTATGAATAAAAGTTAAAGTAATTATGAATTTCGAAAATTATCCAGATCGTAGATACGTACTGAGAGAAAAATAATAATTGGTTATTACGACAAAGCTTGATTAAAAAAAAATAACATTTATCGAGCTCCTCCCAATGTCCATTAACTTTTTCTTGTTTACATAAATTTCCCCAAACTAATAAGGAAGCATCTGAATATATCTGCCGTTCCAATATTCAATACATATTCACCATGTTACATCCTTATTTATTGCCCCACTAATATTCAGGCGTGTCTCGTAATTTTTCTTTCTTTCTTCAATCAAATGTACAGATGTACATTGTGCCCTTTGCAACTTTTCACTGATCTTCGTTATAAGCGTCCTTAGTGCATCTATTTTCTTTTGAGAAAGTTCGATAATCATATACTTAAACGAATCGAAGATTTGTAAATTCAAAAAATATACGCCACCGAACTAGAATTACACGGCTCTTCTCTTAGTTAAGGCAGTGTTCTACTGTGGAAACTGACTTTGAAGATGGTTTTTTTTTTAAATTAAATTTATAAAAATAGTCAAACCTACAGTATTATTGTTTTACAAATATATTTATTCACATTTGAAGTAACATCTGAAATTTTGTTTAAAGCATTTTATTGTAAATTGTACAAGGTACAGATGAACGTTCATGTCGCTGTTACGTAGAGTATCGGTCATCATTTTCAAAACAGAACAATATAGCCAACGGTCAATAGAATTGCAGACTCAGCACGTTACACAGTGCACTGTCCGTGTCACCTACCCAGCTGCTTAGTTGAGTGCATTCCTAAGGTCCTAACCATACCTAAGAGCATCAGCAAAAAATAACTATACAGGGTGTCCCAGAATTACTTTTACACCCGGAAGTGGGTGATGGCTGAGGGTCCTCCCCCAATAGCCAAAGTCATGATATGGGTGCTCAGAAAATCATTTAGCATCAGGCACGAAAGATCGAACTGCACATTGTCACTCGTGGCTCTAACCCTTAGACTGTTAGATTCAGTGTAATATTCGCAATCTGGCCTAGGTACGGATTTGTTATTACATATCCTAGGGAACAAGCTGAATCGGTTACCGGGTAAAATTAAGTTACAAAGACTAGTCTTTTCCTAATCAAGTAACGCGTATACTAGATAACTTTCTGTTCCGCCAAATTTCTTTTCGCCTTAAACTCACATAGAGTCAGGTTTTGTAATCAAATTTCACGGTTTTATCCCCGTATTTCTCATAACTAAAACACTGTACACAACAACATACAGTTGAAATTTACTAAATTGTTGTAACAATATATTACAAAGTCACATTTACTCGCGTATCAAATATTTATCACCCATCCAATAACATTTCAGGCAATATCTCTACACGTTGGAATAGCAACGCGTGTTTCAACACCTTAAACGAGCAGCGAACTCACCATTGAGTGTATTCTTACCGCCCGGAATTCACTCCAATATTATTCACGTTATCTTCGGTCGTTCCTTTTCTTTTGGTTACTGCTAAATTCTTGTTATCAAATTGAAAGGTCTCGCTAACCGCTACGGCCTACGTAACACTGTTATTAATAGAATCCTAATGGCAAATCACTGGGAATATGGGAGTGGTACACCCGGCTCAAACGATTCTGACGCATAAAAAACGTGGCTTGAGGAGAAGGCTTCCCCTACTCAGCACGCTCTTTATATACTGCGCGTCGTAGATGCGCATAGAATCATATTACCGCTGGCCGCTCAAAGCAGCAGACAATAATACCTCCGTTATATTTATATATTGAGTTTTATAAATGTATTGTGCAACATTAGGCTAGAATGTATAAGTCGCTACGAAAGTTACAATTTTTTTCAATCCTACTAAAAAATAATAATTTAAATATTTAATTTCAACTTACTCTCTAACTATTGACAAAAATTTATATTATTCTTCAATAATATGTAATAATTATAGGTTTAAGTGTAATGATATATTCATGATAACTTATGTGATATTATATTTTGGAATGTCAATTTTATTTAATACATTTAATATAATTAATAATCTGTCCAATCACCATTCCTATTAATTACTTGATTTAATCGATTCTGGACAGATTCACCTAACCGTAAGTTAGAAAAAAAGTCAGGTCTGCATCTCAAATTTTTCCACACATCCCTAGAGCGATGAATAAGAGCTGCCCTTGTTTTTATGTGCTCTGTAGGTTTTCAGCACCTGACAATTTCTGCGCATACATTTTCAATTAAATTTAGGTCTGGCGATTTAGCAGGCCACTGCACAACGTTTATCTCAGGATGATTTCCCAGCCACTCTTGTGTTATAGCTGACTTATACTGCGCTATTGTCCTGGACTGACCTGATCACCGGCATATCATCTTCTGAATATACCGCACAAAGGCTAGGTAAAAAAGCGGTCTCCAGAATATCTATGTATTCAAGAGAGTTCATGTGCGGTGATACCTCCACGAGCTCTCCAGGGCCATGAACACTTTCCACCCCCACATTGCACACGTAATACGTCCATTATTGGTGCATGGAACTACGTATCTTGAATCGTATCTGTTTACTTCGGTCGGTCGCCATACATGAAGCATATTATTATCGGAAGAAGAAAACACTTTCTCATCTGTATACAGGGTGTCCCAAAATTACTTTTACACCCGAAAGTGGGTGATGGCTGGGAGTCCCCCGAGTACCCTCCCGCAAACCGTTTGCCAAAATTCACAATAGTTTTTAAATGGGAAGCATTTAAGATTCACCAAT
>JARQTH010000475.1:152552-232661 GCA_030142595.1 Trachelus iudaicus | reverse complement strand
CGTGATCACGTTCAGCTCGGCTACGACGATATATGCATTATCTACGGAGGCGATGATCACGAAATCCTACTCCCGGAGTCGCCGCTACGATTTAGCGCAATGTTTTCTGATATCGCCTAAAACCGTAGCATTGTGTATCTCCCTACTCATCTCTGTCCAGTACCAGAGATGAGTAGCGAGATACACAATGCTACGATTTTAGGCGATACCAAAAACATGCATATCTACGTAGTCATCTCTGCCAGTAAATAAATTGCGATTATAACAAGAGTCGGTAATAGTGGTGTAAGAAGATGCTAGCGCTTTTGAATGTTCTGATTGGTGGACACGATGCTATTACTTTAATGTCGCGTTGGCAATCCTGAGGGTGACAAGTCGGCAGTCTCCGCAAGCTAACCAGAGCTAACCTAGGTCGAATAGAACTTATTCAAGTTGTGATAACTATCAATGAAGATAAAGTGCACCGAAATAGTGTATTATACTTAATGAAAAATGAGCGGGCAAAAGTTTCAGTACGATGAGAGTGGCGGGACGTTTTTCTACTTTTTACTTTCCTTCCTCGTCCTGCTACTTATACCTGGAACATATTACCTTTGGCCACGTCGCCCCAAGCAAGGTTAGACAAGTAATTCATTTAGTCGATTATAGTTTAACAACAATCTTGCGTTCGATTCATTCAAAAACCTTGTCACTTATTCTTGTTTCCACATTTTTATTACATTTTCTTTAATTCTACAATTTGTTACTTGTCATCGTTACTGTGTTATATTGTTGGAATTTGTAATGATATGTAATAGTAATGAATTACATCAGGTCGATGACCTGTCCATTATGGACGGGTAAGCACGTGGGTGTTCTGTTAAGTCAGTTGAACTTTTTTCTAGTTTATTATATGTTTCTGTAATGTCAGTAGCAGTCTACTATTTTTTTTTATCGCCACAGGTGCCCAGTTGCGCCATTTTTAAATTTTTACAAAAATATAATCTGAATTGTGTAAAGCTGGCACATCTCAAGGAGTCAGCCATAAGGAAAGGAAGGAAGGAATCGTGTAAAGTTTATCTCATGGATTAATAATAATTGTAGTTGTTTTGTATTTATTTATTTTATTTACGTTATTCTGTAAATCTTCCATATTTATTTCTGGAGAATTCTAACTTTTTACTTATTATTGGAACTTAAGTTAATATCTTGTTTTTAGATCCAGGACAGCTGTCTAAAGAATGTGGGTGCGAAGGATGCAAGAAGAAGAAAATTATATTGCAGATGAACGAGCCATGGAAAGAAACAAAGGCTTTGTTCACGTGAGATTTTTAATTATCACCTTCATTTTATACAAATATTTGTTCTGCTTCTTGATAAATATACCTTGTGTTGTATATATTTAATATAAACGTCTATTGTATGTTTTATTCATTAATTCTAGGAAATTTCTTATTATCCTTGGTTGGGTGATACTTTTATTGCTTGCATATAAAGTTTCCCAATTTGACTATGAAATGGCTAATTTTGATCCATTTGAGATTCTGGGTGTTCCGCCTGTAAGTATAGTAACAACAATCATACAAATATAACTCACAAATTGATCAGTAAAACAAAAATTGTTTATTAACTTAAGGGTTCTCCACAAAGTGAAGTAAAAAAAGCTTATCGCAAGCTATCTTTGATTCTCCATCCAGATAAGGAAACTGGAAATGAGAAAGCATTTATGAAACTGACCAAAGGTGAATTACCTTTATCAAATATTTTACCATTTTTTCTGTATTGTATGAAATGTATATGAATTTTTATATAAACGACTTTATCGTTATAGCCTACCAAGCATTGACTGACGACGAGGCTAAGAAAAATTGGGAGAAATACGGAAACCCTGACGGACCGGGTGCAATGAGCTTTGGTATAGCTCTACCATCTTGGATAGTCGAAAAAGAAAATTCCGTATGGGTTCTTGGCTTGTATGCTTTAGTTTTCATGGTCGCCCTACCTACGGTCGTTGGCATGTGGTGGTACAAGAGCATCCGTTATTCCGGAGATCAAGTAAATATTTTTTCCATGAATATTCGAAATTCGGTTAGTGATCCTAGCAACCGTCACTAGCTAATCGTTCTTGAATAGGTTTTACTCGACACAACTCAAATGTATTACTACTTCTTCCACAAAACACCCTCCATGGCTCTTAGAAGAGTCATAATGATCCTCGCGGCTTCGTTTGAGTTCTACAAGAAGCATAATCCAGAAATAGTTGAAAGGCATTCCGATAACGAAGAAGTTCCTTCGGTAAATCGTTATATTTTCACTTTGAGATTTTAAAGCATGGCTTGACTGTGAGTAACAATAATTTGTTGATTTCCCCTATTCCAGTTAATAAAGCAATTAAGTAATCTTGGTGAAAAGAATAAAGAACGGCCACTATGCCATTTATATTCAATAAAGGCAAGAGCCCTCCTACATGCTCATCTTTTACGGATCCCGTTAAATCCGGAAACCTTGGAAAAGGATCGTCAATACATTGTTAAAAAATGTCCATATTTTATTCAAGAAATGGTCACTTGCGTAAATCAACTGATTATGCTAGCATATGCCAGAAGAAGTACGTATTTTTAATATCACCGTAAAATAGAATTTATGTAATTTCGGGAATTATCTCAATACAGTTCAGCGATTGCCAAGTATCGAAACCATTGAAAACTGCATGAAACTGAGTCCAATGATAGTTCAAGGATTGTGGGAATTTAAGAATCCACTTCTTCAGTTGCCACACATAACTGAAGATAATCTCAAGTACTTCCTAGCTAAGAAGGTTAATATATATATAGATCGTACTTATAATTTCATTGACAATCAAAGTTATTTCAAATGCTAATATATTTTCTTTTAATAGCGTCAGATCAAGAGTCTCCAGCAATTCGCCCAATTAAAAGGCGACGAGCGTCGACAAATACTTCGAAATTTGTCGGACAGTCAATACAACGATGTTATGAAAGTTCTTGGCAATATGCCTTATGTAGAGTTCAAAGTTCGTTCAGAGGGTAATTAAAATACTAATTACTAAAAATGCCATATAAAGGAAATATAACTTATTTGGTCATACTATAAATTTGTGTTTCAGTAATCGATGACGAAAATCCTACCGTATACACGGCTGGTGCTATAGTGACAGTGACAGTGTCATTAACCAGAAAGGACATGCGTACTCTCTTCGGCGACAATACCGTCAAGGAGCAGACCATCCTGGATGATTCGAAGGGAGCTGCTGGTGATCCCAGCGAAGAAGCTGCAGAGGAGGAGAGCCAAACGGTGAAGAAACCAGCATGGCTACGACAACGTAAAGGACCTAAAAAATCTAACAAGAAAAACACAAATAAAAAATCAGCACCAGCTAAGAGTGGACAACAGTCACAACCCGGAAACGTGTTACAACACCAGCAACAGCATCAAACAAACACTCCAAACTCAAGGAAAAAGGAAGATGGCAAAGAATCCTCTAACAAGGATTCTGCTAGAGATTCTGCCAAAGAAAGGTTGTCCGATGTCAGTGACAGTGAAGTTGACAGTGACAGAAGCGATGACGAAGACAGCTCACACAATAAAAAGGATTCTGCTGTCGATGACGATGACACTGAATGGGAAAAGTTAGTAATTAAAATATTTTTAGTACGGTTTTATGAATATAATGATCAATCAATGATAATAAATTTCCCTTGTCACTTACCTCTTTGAAATAACAGGTTCCAACAAAGAATCTCCAAGAGAGAGAAGGTACTGGAAGGTCGCAGCAACCTCTCCCACGAGGTTCACAGTCCTCTCTTCCCTGACGTTAAACAGGAGTACTGGTGGGTGTATATTTGTGATCGTAAAAGTCACACTCTCCTCACCACACCGGCACACGTCACTTCCTTGTCGAGATTCGAGGAGGTGCAGCTGCGCTTTACTGCGCCAAGATGGCCAGGTCTTTATACGTTTACTGTCTGCTTACGCAGCGACTCGTATATTGGTTTCGATCAAGCTCAGGACATTAAGGTTAGTAAACAATTATCCTGCTTATATAAAAAAAAAAAATTATTCTCTAAAATCTTAGACACTTAATCGACATTATTGGTTGATACACTTTCTTGCTGCAGCTGGACGTTAAGGAAGCTCCTGAAATTCCTACGGAACATCCTCAGTGGGACATTTCCGACGAGGAAACTGCAGAGGATGTTGACGCAGCCGATGAACATTCCGAGTTCACTACAGATGAGGACATCAGCGACAATGAATAAAAGAATTAATAAAGAGTGGAGTGAAATGGATAATTATAGAGCAAGGACCTACTCCTGGAAAGTACTTAAGTAGGTAAAAGGAAAAAAGAGAGGTAATTAAAAGTTGTTCTTCATTTGAACATGGTTTTTTTGGTTGTGACGTGACAGACCCAAGTGGACTCTTCGCGGATGGTCTTTAGCGGTTATCGAGAACTCGGAGAACATACTGGATGGGAATTCCTAATGCTCTCTAGCCGAAAGAATTTACGACACTATGTTTATTTTATCATTGTTGCTCGAATTGTCGAATCGTAGGAGGTACGTGTGTGCACAACTTTTTAATAAAAATAAAATTGTCTATATGTTTAAGGAGAGCGTGATCACGTCTGCATTCATTGTGATATCTTGTCAATGCCAAAATGTTTTTGATTTGATTTTTGGGATTAAGACGAGGTAAACGCGTACAATTCTTTAATTTCATAAAGAAGAAGAACCCCGCAGTGTAAATAATTTAGACAAAGGTAGGCAGAATGAACTTATTAGTTATTCGTTTCTTAATAATTAAAAAATTTCAACATCTTTTTTCTTAACATATTCCAATATTGTTTCTGAAATAGAAATTCGGGCTGACCGAAATCTCACGTATGTTTTTTATATCTTTACGGCGATTTATAGTATAAGTTTTAGTATTACTAGTAGTATAACATGTAACCAAATTCGCACAGTATAGTATTTACCTGCACAGTAGGATTTTTTGTTTTGCTAACTTCTAACGGTTCGAGAAAGTATCGTGAATTGTGAAAGCCCGAAGGAAAAACGATGCTCTCTGAACTATTCAAGCGTGTCATTTTTTTTTAACGCTTTCTTTACTAACTTGAATGAATAATTTGAGGTTCAGTCGTTACGAGACGTGAGAACTGTGCAGAGAATCATTTTGAGCAGTGCGCTTTTCAGTTTTATATTTAATTATAACGGCAATAAAACATGGTAAGTAAACCCATAGATTTTTTAATACATTTTTTGAATATATTTGGTTTTAAAAAAATACACTTTAGGACATGCATGGATTCCTAAGACTATTATTAGGTCCGATGCTTCTCATGAATGTTACAAGTAAGTGTCTAGTTTCTTGTTTATTTCTTAAACAATTATGAAATATAGATATAATGGATATATTACTTTTATTAGATGCATCTACAAATAATGTCCAGAAATCGAAGGACGAATCTTTTTTGGATGGACCAGTTTATACTTTTGTTAAAACCGACGAAAATGCTAATATTAAATGGGGTGTTCGACATTATGTTCCACGAAGACACTGATTATATAACTTTATTACTATGATAACGTCTACAAAAAAGTATTAAAACGCTGCTAAAATAAACGTATGTATGTAAGGACTTATTTGGTTTAGAAAATATTCATTTGCAAGATAAAATTTATAGCAGTATAAACACAGTAAAAATAAAAAATGTTTAATCCAATTTTCAACTGTGAGGTTGAAATATGAACTGCATTGATATATTTGTCTTCGACGTATTTGACTCGCACGACAAAAGAAATATATTTGACACATAAAATAATGTTCTCACTCGTCATCTAATCGTAATGGTAAGGGTTACGAAATACCCAACGTATTGTGCTGGCTCATATAAACTTTGGACGGGAGAAACAACGTGGGATGCATACGAAAAAGATATCCCATACGCAGTACTTTAATGTCCTATGGATTCAGATTAATTATCTCGAAATACTTTTGTTGCATCTCCATCATGAAATCACGTAGCCTAGAGAAAGACAATTTCGATTATTGTATGGATAAATAATCAAGAGAGTTATTATTAATGATAAACTATTACTTACATATAACTTATCACAATGTTATCATATATCACATTATCAATGGCCTCTGTCGAATTGATCATCTTCGACATCATCGACGATGAATCATTCATAGATGAATTCTTCATAGAACTTACAGTTGATCCACGAGTCGAATGATCTTGATCAACAACTTGTGTAATAGGAATTAAATTTGGATCTTGCTTTTCTTGCAACTGTTGAAATTCTGTTTTGTAGACATTCGATAAAGTGGATGCAGAATTTAAAGCTTTCTCAAGTTTAATTAGATCCCCATCCAACTGTAAAATCTGCCTGTCATACAATTAAAATGATCAATATTCTTTGTGCATGTTATTCAATGTTGCGTCAATATAACGTACTTAGCTATTGTTGAAATTGATGGATGATTTAACTGTGTGTGACGAATTCGGATAAATTTCAGTACAAGTTTGGCCATTTCTGTGGGTGCGGCCCAACCGCGCTTATTGACGGTTGAAGAATCTGTAGGATACTCGTAATCGTTGTAGAAACCAGGTCGTGCGGATTTCTTTAAGGCTTCATAAATTTCGACGACCTTGTCGTACCTGTAATAAAATAATTAGTTAGGAATTGCTTTTGCAATAGGATCACTCTTAGCTGTGCAGATTACTTACATTTTTGAAAATTCATCCGTCCAATCAATATTTGAAAATTCTCTTATACTTTTATTCATTTGCATAAGCTTCTCCACCCAGGATTTCATAGAACGCACAGCTTCAGAAACCCTCTTGATTTTTTTAACAGTTCCTTCAAGTTCTTTGGTTTTATTTGTTGATGTACCACTTAAATTTAGAGATTCCAAAACCTGAGTTACTTCAGTCATCAGCACGCTGGAGTCTGACATTGTCTTTTTCACAACTTCAAATAACGTATTCAATTTTTCATTTATTAAATCACTAGAAAGATTTAACGAATAAGTTGTGTGATAACAATAAAAAAATAATTAAGAATAATTTATGTACCTACATTTTTATGCTAAATGCAATAATGAAAGAACGAAACAATTTGAATTCTTGCTTCACGAAGAAAACCGCAGCGGCGTAAGCGTGTCGCAAGGATTGATGACTTATGTATATTTTTGGTTGTTCAATAATTTGTTGTATTTCTTCTGGAATATCCGGATTCGGAAAGTTTTCCAACAACATTCTATCCATTTCGAACATTATCAAGCATGGATCCTATAAAATTAAGTGGTTCATTATCTCGTATTAGGTAATCTCCAGTGATATTAATTGACGACAGCAATATTTGAATACCTTTAATTTTTGTAAAATTGGATCGCTATTACTTTTTAAAATATTTCCCGTGAAATCTGTGAGGATTTGTTTGTTATGTGGAATTTTAGTATCTCTTTCAATAAACCCCAGTAGATCCTGAGTACTTGTATTAACATCCACGGCATATGGTTCCATTCGATACATGGATACGATGAATACATACAATACCTGTACATCAAACAAAAAAATCATTCAATTGATACGTTTTGATCAATTTTAGGTCAATTTGATTTTTTGTGTTTAAGATGTACCGGTTTTGAAAGAATTGATCGCAGCATCTTGAACACAGCAATTTGTTGCTGATCGTTTGGCATCTTTCCGCGTCGTTTTGGATCCCACTGCAGAACCAATCTTAACCAATCAACCATTTGTGCTTTGACGTACCTTTCAGAAACATAGGAAATTCCTTTTTTTATCTTAGAATTCCATTTCTTTTGTCATTCAGAATTTTATGATTAATTATAATCGTTATACTTGGATAAGTCAGTAGGATTTTCAATATCTGTATCAAAAATAACATCTCCGTTGACTCTGCGTGCACGAATTTGATCATAGGTTTTATGTCTGATATGTTTCACCCTGAAGGAATAAAGCTTTTTGGTAATAGAATGTATGCATTGGCTAGAAGTACATACTTGCTGATTAAACACTGACCATTCCGGAGTGTGATTCATATTTGGTAGGAATGGTCTGTTGCCCGTTAAAATCTCATAAAATAATATCCCAAGACTCCAATAATCAACAGAGCAACTATACTTGTTTTGCCACAATAACTCTGGAGCAACATAATTCATTGTTCCCACTTTTGATGCTTGGAGGCTTGCCTCTCCAAGGTCTTTTGCATAGCCAAGGTCAATTAATTTATAAATAATCTATATATTATAGATAAATTACTTGCTAAATATATAATAAACTTCTGACGTAGTTAAGTATAATTAGATTTATTGAAAAAAAATCTGTTTACTTTGTCAAGATGTTTTTGAAGAACTACATTCTCTGGTTTGAGATCACGGTGAGTAATATGTTGGTTATGCAAATATTCGACAGCAGCAGCAATGCTTCCCATTATCCTCATAGCCTCGGGCTCAGTTATTCCACAACAATTTTCACTTTGATTAAGCATCTATTAAATTATATAGCATGATAGACAAATTAATTTAAAACAAGTGGGTTTTTCAGAAAACTCTAAGTATGTATTACATTTCGTAGGTCTCCTTGGCTGCAATATTCCATACAAAGGACAGGTAAATAATTCTCTGTGACTTTGAGTTTGATTGGTACATCTTCTGTATCCACAATATTTGGATGTTTCAAGCGATTCATTATTTCAACCTCGTGAACCCATCTTTCCTTTTGTCTTTCACCCATCCGAGTAATATCCCATTTGCATTTTTTAAGCGCTGTGATAAAGTTGTTACACAATTTTATATATTATATATCAAAACAAAATGAAACAAAATTAGACAAAAAGCATGAAGATCCTGATCAACGCCTAGTAGTGAGATACGAATAGGAAAAGAGACAAAGAATTTCTGAAAATTTAATGAAAAAACGAAAAGTAATATACAAAAATAGGAGAACATACCAATCTTTTTATCTGTTAAAACATTTCTCCAAAGTTGAACTTCACCGAAGCCACCGGAACCAAGAATTCGCTCCAATATCCATTCTGGAGAAGATTCTAACTTTGCCATATTTCTTCAGCTGTAATAAGGCACACGGAAAAAAAAAATACCGTCAACGTCAGTTCAGCAGGTTATAATACTACAAACACCATAAGAAATTCAACTCGCAACACTAAAACAAACTGGAAAAACTTCATAAAATTAGACTAGACCAATATCAGTTCAAATTCGCCGATTATTTTTGAGACGATGATAAGATTTTTTTCATTAACAGAAAAGGAATGTCACACGATCGCGGCCATGTTGGATTTTTTGCTACGCGCGCGGCCGCGAGTATCATTTTATCATATTTTATCAAAAAGGAAAAAATGCCACTTAATATACAAATTGAAAGTTCGCAAAATCGTTTGGGTTATCAACAATTTATAAGAAAAAATTATTACCATTTCGAATGATGTATAGCGCCATAAAAAAGGAACATGATGCTAACTGTATTTGCGGAGACGATTGTCCTGAAAGTAGAACTTTTATTACAATTCTTTACGGACCTTATTTATCCTGGGGAATAATAAGACACAGGACCCAAAGAATACGCGAGCTTCAAAGTATATTTATTATTAACAATTAAATAACATTTATGTCGTTCTAAAATGTCTTTGAACTCCTTCATCTTTCTTAGAGGCTCTAGAAGAAATGGGTCACACGATAAAATTAATTCCTACAATTTTCTGGGATCGGCTGCAGATCTGCATACATGGCAACGTTATATTTCAATGCAAATTAACAAACTTAGAAAGAAATCCAATAGATATGAATGAAAATCCAGTTTGTCAACGCGCAATTAATGCCGTCATCAACAGCCTCTTGTTATTGAATCGTAAAAAAATATGCAGAGGCTCCTATTCCTAAATGCTGAAAGTACAAATAAAATCGTCAAAATCAAATGATCATCCATTCATTAAAATTGGCGCCAGATTTTCCTCTAGCTCACGGTCTTATAAGACCGTGCTCTAGCCATTTGTTCTCAAATTTATCCGAAGTTTCCAACCTAGACTAATCTTGGTTCATGAAAGGTGGGAATGCGGAAATGATATACCAGCAACCACCAGTCTGCGTAGAGCAGTGTCGAACAGTGTAGAGATCACAGATCAAAGAGGTAAGTACAGTCTATCCCCACTTGAAACTTTGACGTATCCGGTACAAACATCTCTTAAATAATCAAACAGTTTAATAAATCTGAAAATTGGTAAAGATGACGCAACGCCTTTTTCGCAGCGTGAATAATAGTCCGTAAATATTGGAACAGTTTAATATATTATACTTGCAAATTCTATTTGAGCGATAAAAAACATGCAAGTCTTATCTGCAAATTGGAAAGACGAATATTGGATTGCGTAATTTTTTGCAAAAATTAAATCCGTAAATTCCTTAGAATTACTATATTTTAAAAGTAACATATACATATATTTAACCAACAAAGGAATTGACAATACTTTGTAAGGTAATCAATGAAAGCCGTTACGAATACACGTAGTGGAAATCGAGAAAATATTTAATTTACTATTTCGATTTCCAAATTTTTTTGTTACGCGGTTTTTTTATATATTCAATTTTGCGAATGCTCCCTAGTGGTAATCTATGGATTGTATAATTGAAAAAAGTACTTCAATGTTATCAAACCTTTTATAGCCATTCTGTTTAATCCTTGAATGAATATATGTAGCTGGTAATATTGAATTTTCAAGTGGTGAGCCGTTAATAAAAAAAAGCTTTGATAAAGAGCATGACGCTTTTTGAATATTATTACTTTGATAAAACTGATAACCTGTAATGCGTATGAACTTCCGGATAATCCACTCTCACGTGCCACTTCAGATAGAACACTATATGTCAATCAAGTAAATTGAAACTAACAACTTGAAACAAGGTTCACTATCATTGGTATTAATAGCGCTACTGATTTTTTGTGAAAAAGAATAATTGAATAAGATTAAAGAGTGCATCACAGTTTTATTTCGCGTTTATACTTTATTTTAAAATACCTTTAATAAGTAGATAGAATTAAATATGCGATTATGCTGTATCATTTATCATAGTTTTGTTACAGATAACAAAAGATATAATTATGACTCCGCCACAAAAACTACTTCTGGGCATAGATTTGGGTACAACTTCGGTGAAAGTAGTGATTTTTTCGCAAGAAAATAATCAGATTGTTGGTAAACAATCCAAAGATACGCAATCAAACGTACCTAGCGATTTGGGTATAGAAGGAAACAAGCAAGATGTTCCAAAAATTCTGTCCGCACTGCACAGCTGTATTTCGCGGCTTCCGAAGGATCTACTACGCCAGGTACGCTATTCATTACACTGATTACACCCAATCGATTTAGCTAGTATAATTAATTTCAATGCAATAATTTAATCTATCACAGATCGTCCGCATCGGCGTCTGCGGTCAAATGCACGGAGTTGCGTTGTGGAAAAGTCCGCCAGAGGCTCAGCAAAAGGACAGCGTTTTTAAATTAGAAATAGAAAGAGAACGGGTTTCAAATTTATATACTTGGCAGGATGCTCGTTGCGATCCTGTATTTTTAAAATCATTACCAAAATCCAAAAGCCATTTACCCGTTCATACGGGTTACGGTTGCGCTACACTGTTTTGGTTCGCCAAAAACAAGTATGCTGTGACTGTTTCTATAGTACAAAATGGTTCAAATTACAAACAAAAAATTAATTTCCTTTAATTCAACAGACCTGAAAAACTCAGTAAGTACGATCGGTGCGGAACCGTTCAAGACCTCCTGGTGAGTTTGCTATGCAATAGGAAGACTGTAGCTATGAGCACACAGAACGCTGCAAGCTGGGGATACTTTCTCACGGAGGAGGGTCGCTGGGAAACGGAAACCTTGCTCGAGGATGGTTTCCCTGTTGATTTGTTACCATCCGAAATTTTAGCCCCTGGTGAATCTGCTGGCAATCTCGCTTACACTTGGTTTGGGATTCCTGCTGGAATTCCAGTAGGTAAATATTACACTGAAAAGTTTCTTCATTTTGTATATACGTTTCCGTTTATACTGGTCTTCCTATATAGGAGCAGCGCTTGGAGATTTACAATGTTCCGTATGTGCCTTACTAAAGAATCCCACCGATGCCGTTCTCAATATATCCACGTCAGCACAACTTGCTTACGTTCAGTCTTCTTTTGAAGTTAAATTAGCCAGTGAATCTCGTGAGCATAACCATTCGAATCGAACCTAAATAAACGCAGTATTTGATATGAATTAATTAAACATTCAATTATCTATTGCAGCAAAGATCGAATACTTTCCGTACTTTGATGGAAAATATTTAGCAGTCGCTGCTTCCATAAATGGCGGAAATTCGTTAGCCACATTTGTCAAGTCTCTTCAGCAATGGACAATGGAGTTGGGTTTCTCAGTACCGCAATGTAATTCATACTTTACATATAGGATATTTATGTATCAGAGATGAGAGAGCAAAATTCTTGCTTTTATACTTTACAGCAAAGGTGTGGGAAAGGCTTATAGCACGTGGCGGTGAAGATTCAGCAATAAGCGATATGGAGATTGAGCCTACGTTATTGGGTGAGCGATATGATCCTGAAAAAACTGCCAGTGTTACAAGAATCACCCTGGATACCTTGGATTTGGGAAAAATCTTTCGTGCCTTATGTTCCGGAGTCATTCAGAATCTTCACAAGTAAGACATTTTGATGAATTAAAATGATTTTTATGAACACGAGACACGTGTTAATGAATATATTTTTTTGCAGTATGATGTCACAAGACACCCTGAAGGAGGCTGGAATAACGCGAATAGTCGGCAACGGCTCAGGATTGGTACGAAATCCTGTTTTGCAAAAGGAAGTTTCACGCTGGTATAAATTGCCTTTGGAAATAGGTCAATCCGGCGACGCTGCGCTTGGAGCAGCACTTTCAGTAAAACATTAACGAAGCAGTTCTTATATTATTCATGAGAGCCACAGCCCTATGTCAATTTTAAATTCTCCGAACCATTTATAATTTCAAATTTCAAATTTAATTTATTTGACAATGCGAATCGCTTTCTCTGTAATCAAATTTCTCAGGGTATCCTAGTACTAATTAAATTATTTACTAAAAGCAATCATTCCATTTTCCAGTAATAACAGCGACTAATATTTGGCTGGCCTAACAGCTGTGTTTTTTATCGGAAAGAATGAGTAATGTTTAATACAGTAACATTTTACGACCATTAACTAAAGTAGTTGAGCAATGCCTTTATAATGAAATTATATGGCGCATATATATTTGCGGTTTATATATTACATTCACACAGGGTAGTTACACGTTCCTCGATTGGCTATAAATGAATAGTCTATTATAATAGCAACGAACCTAGCAGGGTAACCAATCTATATGTAATTAATATAAATACAGTCATAAGTGGCCGTAGAATTATTCTAGTCCTATAACGAATAAGGCTTAAGAATGAAATAGCTTAAACCTATTTTATCGACATTGCCAGTAACTAACTACTTCAATAACAGTCATTAAATGTTATAAATCATATGTGATATTTTCTTGTGATTTATTATTCCAAAAGTGTTTAAAAATATAAAGACTACCAATATTTGTACATGGATTCTGAAGAATCCGAAAGATCTTCCGCGAGTGAATTAGTACAGTTATCATTTATCATACTAGGTATGCCTTCTGATAGAATGAGCCAATAAAAATCGTACGTATCAACGAATATTTAAAATTCGTTCGTGCTATTTTCTCTCGCACGTTCACGTGAAAAACGCAAACAAGAAATAAGATAACAGACATTTTAACGATCATTAAATCACGGAAGTATCGTACAATGGGACAAATATTACTCAATGAAAACGACAATTGAACACAAGTCATTGATCACGATTCCATCGCCAAACAGTAGCGTCATCACAAACGCACAACAGTACCGAACCGTCGCGACTTAAACTAGTCTGTCTAATTGGTGCTGTACATCGTGGATGCTGTAAGGAGCAACAACGAGCTTGTCCAGGTTCATCGACCTCTAAGTCCCATACATAAGTTCGTCCTACTTGATTACCCAGGGCTATGGTACGCTGCCAGAAATCCATAGAGAATCGTATGAACCAGATGTCGCATTCCTTGAACTCGAAACGATGCAAAACAGTAGCACTAGTTTCGCCATTGCGTAATTGAGTATCTTCAAGGCGTCCTGGTTTCCAGCACACGATGCAGTTCTCACAAGACTTACTAAGAATGAAGTCGCCATACCATTTGACACAGTCCACATAGTTCCTGTGAACGTCCCGGGTGGTGAAGTCAGGGAAGTGTTGTAAAACTGAATCAAATGGCCGACCGTTTCTTGTTGGGTTACAAAAATATGATTGCTTTATGGCATCCTGCATGTCAGGTTTATCCAGAGACCACAACTTCAGAGCGTGATCCATACCGCAAGATATTATTCGCTCTCCAGTCATATCAAAGTCGGCACTAAGTACCTCATCCCTGTGTCCTTCAACGCCGCCAAAGATGGCGATGCATACGTCAGATTTTATGTTCCAGAGTCTCAGGGCGTGATCCTTGGAGGCTGAGAGAAGAATGTTGGGATCTTTAGGATGAACCTTGAGCTCGTTTATTGCATGACCATGACCAATGTAGTGTTTTATACAGGTCATCGTCACTGGACTGATCACTCTGACGACACCTCGTGAACCTGCTACTGCGAGTAAGGGTTTGCCGGAGTCTTCGTAAGTCCAAACGCAGGTGTAGAAGTTTTCCTCTGTGTCAGGATCTGCGTAGCATTGACGGAGTCTTATGTTTCCACCTTCAGGACATTCGTAAATGCTGACCCGATTGCTGCCGACTGATGCGAAGATCATTGGCTCCCCTTCCTTTAAATGATGATTGAACTGTACACCGAACAAGGGCTGACCATGATCTTCCTTTACACTGCAGCAGTATTTATATAGTGGCTTATCATTACAAGTTTTATTTTTTGCCGTTTTGCTTCGCCGTCTGCCTTTCCTTCTATAACGTGCGCTTCGCGTTGGAGTATCACTGCGATGTGTTCCAGCGGTTGAATTACTGCCAATACTGCACTCTGTTTCATCACTCTCATTCTCGCTGTCCTCCTGACTCGAAGCATATGCCTGTGACTTTCCTGTTAGCTTTTTCATTATATTAACGAGAAATTAGCATTTATTACACCGGTGTATTAATTTTGAGTATGATTGTAACGATGAGAAAAGTGCAGTACTGGTGCTCCCGAACGCACGCCAAGCACTGCTTCTGCTACGTTTAGGATTCTTTCAGATAACAGCATTCGACTTTCAGGATCCTGGGGTATAAAGCGTTGCAAGTTTGTTATTGAAAATTCATATGAATTAATGATAATATACATACCAAGATGTGAGCTGATAGTAACCGCAAGTTATACTTTGTTGATAGCTCCTGTGTTTTATAAAATGCTGATTTAGTACGACTAGGAATGCCGTCGCAGCATATCAAGCATGCAGATCCCGTTATAAAAAAATGCTCATCTATTTGCTTTACACTGGTTTCAATCTAAAATAAGAGTTATCTAGCAATCATAGATGGAGGGAAAAGTGAAATGAAAAAATTAATCACTGACAGAAAATCAATATTTGAAATTATAATATAAATAATGAAATGTAAGAATTAGTATTTGGTATGATGTAAAACAATACTAAAAAATTTTTTATAGTAATTCAATAACTCATACAAAATAATTACTTTAAAAAATTTAAGGTTATTAATCAAGGTTATCGTTAAAACAAATCCTTACTTCAGTCAATAATTGCGGAAGTCTTGAATCAAAGGCAAAAATAAGAAAATCAACTCTTAAATCGGGCCAGGCATTTGCAACTTCAGAAACTGCCTCACATTTATGTACAGCAATACGACATTTCCTACTTCTGGCAGTAAGATGAAGGGCCTCGGCGATTTGCTCGCACAATTCTCCAGTAGACACAATCTACAAAATCTTTTCATTTATCAAGACGGAATGAAACTCTCAAGTCTGTGTGGCTGTTGACGCACCAAAAATATAATCAGAGAATCATCACCGCGAGCACCAAAGCTTTTTAGGACTCCCGCCATTGTTTAGAAGTTGTTGAAAACCACATATCGCCCTGCCAAATGCAATTAAACCAGTAGGAGTAGGATACAATATTCCCAACAAGCGTCCCGTAGAAAAATCCCTAAACCCATCATGTCCATAAACTTGAATATAGATAGAAAACTAATATATGAATTCGAAAGCAAAGGATAGCAACATTGACTAAAGGAGTTGACCAATCCCAAATATGCTTTACAAGTAGACATGTCTTATGATTTGTCTATTCCCTTAGAACAATGTTAACTGAACTGTCATGTAAACGTAGTCATTGCGACTATTATCAGCATTCAACGCACAAAACTTATATTGAGATATTAAAATAAATTAGAAATAGAATAAAATGTAAAAAAATACAAACAGGTAGACTCAACTTTCTATTATTAAAATAAAATTTTCAGAAAATGAAGATCATGATTTAATCCCTATAGCCCCTTTTCTTCAACACGGTTCAATGCATAAACTCCGTTTATCTTCAAAATACAAGTGTCTGATTGGGTAACAGCACAGTTCAACCGAGTTTATGCATTGAACCGCGTCGAAGAAAATGGACGTATATAAATTACTTTAGTCCCTTCTTGCTGGTACTTAGTTTATGGTTGCACAAGCGCGCCATTTATTTATCCCCACCAGCGGGTCAGTTAACCAATCACACGGCTCTATCTAGGGATATATTAGTTTTGTCATCACGAAAATGAACGCATCCTGCCTTCAACTGTCTCTCAGTTCTCAAGTTGTTGTGCGCGTGCGTGGGTCGTCTTCGGCTTTTTGGCAACGGTATTAAAGGCAGAGTGAGGTTGGTTCGACGAACATCGCGTTTCATTTTGTGATACATTGAGAGAAAGAAAAGCAATCGTTGTAAATGAAGATGGTTGATAAGATTGAAATGAGTCTCGACGACATAATCAAGCAGAATAAAGGTAATAGAACTCGTGGCGGACCGAGGCGAGGACGCGGAGCCGGGACTTCTCCTCGTCGTGGAATTCGCGGCGCTACGCGAGCAGGAGGCGGCGTCATGCGAGGACGAAATCGAGGCGGCATCACTCGAAGCTCCGCTCCTTACACTAGAGTGAGTGATTTTTCATAGATTAATAATATTTAATGACAAATTTACTATCTTTAGTCTCTCTGGGATTAAGACAAGGTTCTAAGTGCTTGGTGAAATATTTAGCACGCTTTACAAAAATTTCAAAATGGGCTCCACGCATTGTCGTTGGTTATTTTAATATACATTATACCTTACTCCGCCAGTGATCTGTTTTCTCACAATAATGTGCCTAAAAATTGTTTAAAAAAATGTATTATTGGAATATGACTTTTAAAGAATGATTACCTTATTTCCTGTGTGATGATTAATTGAGTTCTTTTTATTATTATACTGTGTGTAAACAATTTGTTTAATATTCTTTCTTGTTTGATTTCAGGGGGATGTAAACAGTGCGTGGAAACATGATATGTTTGATGGAGTCAAAAAAGTTGGCCGTGGTGCCATTGGTGGCACTGGAGTTACCAAGCTTCTGGTTTCGAACCTAGACTTTGGTGTCTCAGACTCTGACATTCAGGTAAGAGAAATTTGTGATATATTGCAAGGCATGAAATTTTATTTTCCATATTCTAATTTGCAGGAACTGTTTAGCGAGTTTGGTCCCCTAAAATCAGCCGCAGTGCATTACGACAGATCGGGCCGTTCTTTGGGCTCTGCAGATGTAATTTTTGAAAGAAGAGCCGATGCAATTAAGGCAATGAAACAATACAATGGAGTACCTCTCGATGGTGAGTTGAAATTGTTAAGCAACATGAATAGTTAAAGTATTATGCATCAACAGTGCATGTAATCCAAGTGTAACAATCATTATAACTCATGTTTTTATTTTGCATAGGCCGCGAAATGAATATCCAGGTCGCAACGTCGGAAATTCCTGTTCCAACATCAATCCGAGGCGGTTCGAGGATCGGCGGTAACACCTACACACAGCGACCGCAGACACGTTTCCGGGGCACTCGTGGTACCGGTTCTGCCAGAGGTAATTATCGGTACTAAATTTTCTTATCACACACTTTAATGGTGTTAATCTCTTAGCATTGAACAATCCTCTAGAATTCTATTCACGAAATTTGTTCGAGTTTCTCAAAGTCTTTATGGTATCACCATGCAGATAAAGAAATGTATACAATATGTAGAATAACGGGAATGAATAACTGACCTTTTAGCTTTATTTTCCATGCGTCTTTTACGATACTACCTGCAAGAATGATTGGCGTAATTTCAATAGGTGAACTATTGATTGACCTTTTATTGCGTATAATACGTATACTTAAAGTTTTAAATTCTTTTTATTGAAGTCGTAATTGTACTAAACGCAATTGTTATTTTTATAGAAATTTTAATCAAGGAGTTTGACTATGCACTTTATACAAAGATTATGGTTAACTAATTATTATTGAAATCAATGAAAGGTCGTGGAACGGCTCGACGTGGCGGAGGTCGCGGGGGCGGCAATCGCACCCAGACGAAGACGCCCACGGCAGAGGAATTGGACGCCGAATTGGAAGCTTACGTGAAAGAAGTGAAGTAACGACCTCAGAGCGACTTAAACGAAAAGAAGCGACGCGTTTACTCCCTTACTTTTGAAGAAAAAACCAAAAAAATATATATATATACGTAATAAAAAAAGAAAATACGAATAGCCGCGAATTATTACTTAAAAAGCACCTACAATATAGTGAATCGTGTGATACGATATAAAGAGAACAAAGAAAATCAGAATGGAAAAATCAATTTCGCGAATCTCCGTGTTTCAGCACGGATAAATCTTTGACATAGAAAATTTGTTTTTATTAATGGACATTTATCCGCTAAGTAATAGAAGAACTCATAAAAGTGAAGCGTTGCAAAAGAAATAAGGTTACGAATCAGTCGCTTAGGGACACGACTAGCGTGTAATACAAACTAATAAAAAAAAAAAGAGGAAAAAAGTACATAAACAGAAAATACTTTGAAGTGTGTAGCGTACAGGAATGTTAGTGCTATGAAGAGAGAGAGAGAGAGAGAGAGAATTCTGCATGAGAGGATGAAAGGGCAACACGAGTAAAAACAGTGAACTAATAATACATTTCTTAGAAATAACTTAGTTACGTGTTTATTTGTTTTTTTTTTTAATTATGCATACGCCATTAACAAATGCGCGTTACCATGTAACATTCGACAATTCTCCCAACCATTTTGAAAGTTCAAAGTGAGAACATGCATAAAATTACATTGGGGGGTGGCATGAATTTGGGAGTGATTAAAAAAAATGACGGATGTATCCAATTTTTTGTATGTAATGAACCATACGGTGCGTGTGCGACAACACGAACCAACAAATACACCAAGATTCATCTCGAAAGGTTGTTGTTTATCAGAGTACGGATATAACGTGCTTGATTGTCCCGACAAAGAAAAAACTAGAAACTTAAGCACAATACAGTAGCAAGAAATAAATACATAATAGATACTCTTAATTACTCGCATGACAATAGCGGCGAGGCTTATTGTTAAATCGGGTGGCCGATTGTTCTTTTATAATCTTCGACGTGTTTTTAGAGTAAGGCTGTGAAAGAGAGAGAGAGAGAGAGAATGAGAATGAGGAAGAATGACAGCATAATGTTTTTTTATAAGACACTAGTCAAAGTGTCAGGCCATTTTTTTTATTTCTTTGGCCTGGCAAATGATTATGTCGTTGCTCAATCAGACAGTAACGATCTCAACGCACAGAGGAGCTACGCAGCTATACTGCATCCAAGACTGACCAGAACAGAGCTTGGAGAGAAAAACAGACAATGGAGGAAAAATAAAAAATAAAGATAATAAAGAAAAAAAAAATTATTTAACTAATAAAAATCCAAATACAATAAGAAAAAGATCTAGTTTTTTTATTTCCCCTCAAGGAAAGATGTTAAGACCATAGCATTCTTCGTCGTCCTAATTGTGAAAATCCATTAGTTCAGCAGTTACGGTAATAAGCAACTTTAATAATCGTTAGAATGTAATTGTTACCGGTTCTAATGATTACATGAAATCATTCTAGTACAAAGTTACTTATCGGAGACAATGTAACTTACGACATACGAACAATCTCGCATCTTATATTACTAAATTGCATGGCAGATGAACACGTTAGGAGGTGTAAAAATCTATGAGGATTAGATGCTAAACATTTTCTTAATAAGCGCAATAGCTGACTAATGCACAGCCAATTAATTTCTAACGACTCCTGAGAAAAAATTACCGGATCGTTACCCTCGTCGACCTTCACTATATCTGTATATACGTAATAGGAGGCGTACAGGATGCTTGATATAATATATACCTGGCAGAAGGTATAAGGTCAGCAGCAGTTGCAACTATAAGGTCAGTTGCACATTGTGCGTATTGTATTCTGTAGTTTTCAGGACGGTCAGTGGTAGCAGAAACGTAGGTCAGCCGGAGGTGTGGCTGGTTCAGGTATCTTTGGAAAGTAAATTGAAAGTAATCGATGAATCACGGTAAAAGTAGCAAGTGTAATCAAAGCGATGGTAAAAGCAAGTAATACTGAATATACACATGTATGTATACACGTATATTCGAATCGTATTTTATTGGATTCGTTATTCGACAATAAATATTTTACGATTGCTGCTACTAAATGCCAATCATCTTAATAGTGGAAGTCATAATTTCTAGAAATCGTAAAAGATGATATGCTCTTTGTAATTTTTAAGAAATTCATTACCGCGGCTGTACTAAAAACAGTAGACGAAAATTTTTTCTTAATTTATTTGATGAAAAGGTACTCATAGATTAAGTATTATTACTCATCAAAGAATTCTATTTGGCGTTTGAATGATCTCATAGATTGCCGATAATTTGTATTTTGCTCGATTAATAAATGATTGCCAGTTATTAAGATTGACGTGAGATGACGCCACGCGGGTTATTCTGTTTCTAGTTATAGCGTCGGTATGCTATACATATATGAAATCTCGAGCAATATTGTGGATACAATAACAGTCGTATAAGATATCTTGCACAACTTAATATTTCTATTAAACGTTTATTTGACCGCGGGCGATGACCAAAACCTTCACTCACGTCTAAGGTATTTGTGAGAGATATTTTTATTGTGTTAATGTTATTCCGGACCACGAGTATAACCCTGGAATTCCTTGCCGGGACATATGATAAGTGTTATACATGTGTCTATTTTAGATTGATTCTTGGATGATAAAAATTAAGAATTAAATAATTATAAGATATAACTTAATCGAATTGCTATAACAATAATTGTTGTGATATTAACGCAGACTTAAAGCAACGTACAGAGTTACATGGTGAAATTATTTTCCTTGATATATGATGATTGTTCGGATCGGATTCAGATTACGGAAGATAAATAGATAGGGGATAATGTAAAATTATTTAATATAGTGAAGGATAATCGATAAAACGATGTAATGTTGTCGCAATAATTGTGCAACATTCGAAAGCTGCATGGTCGAAGCAGGTTTTGGCGGAGTCAGCGATTCGCGAAACATTATGCGCGCGCAGCTTCAACTTGAAATAACGGTCAGTATAACCCGGAACCGGATATTACATTTTAAAACCGCTTAGTACATACCAGTCGATTTATGTTAATATTATACAGTGTGAGAATAAGGTAAGGCATTAAAAAATGAACTATATGAATACTCAATTAATACAAATGTTGAAGGACGTCTCATAATCTTTTCCTGGTTAAAACAGTTCCATTTAATAGCTCATTTGAATTCATCGATTAAATCTTTTGGAAAAGATCGATGGACTCGTAGAGTCATGTTTATTCGAAATGAGATTAATTAAATAATCGAAATAAGGCTAATTACTCGGGAAACATCACAAGGCCAACCGACAAGAAACCGTGATGTTCATTATGCTACTTTCATGGAAAAACCCAGAGTCCCTCTTCCTTTTCTGTTTTTCCATCCACGCGTTTCTCCATTTTTCCCTCCATCTTTTCTATCCTGTTCGCTACAATATCCTGTTTGTTTCTTGACCTTATCTTTTAAACAGCACTGCACACAATCTGTACTAGACGGAAATCGAACAGGAATATTCGTGGAGAGCGGTACCGTAAGCGGATTTCCAGAATCTATTTCTATTTAGATTCTCTCATATCATTCAGTGTATTAATGGCACTGATGTCATTGATGATCTTTCAATATTCACAGACTGCTTGTAATCTCATCCATCAGGAATTGGTGCATTGTCCTGACCTCCAACGTGTTCCCAGCTCCGTGTCAGACAATATTGTATGTATATGTGGATCCGGCTTGGAGAAGTGGAATTTCGCACGTCAATGGTTCACTCGCATTTTATCGCCCTTGAAGGCGGACACATTAGCCTCGTGGAAGTCTGGACTGCGTTCCCTTGACGAGACCGGCAAGATCCAGCATCCGCGTCCAACGTTCTTACCAAAAAAAAAAGGAACTTATGGTATTATATATAATGCATAGTATACATATGCGTAGAACACAACGTAGAAAAAGATCCAAGCTGTTAGCTGATCTATGAATAAATGAGCCACGTTAATGGCTAATAATATGCAGAGTAAACTCGCAAATGTATTTAAATAAAACTAATCGCGAACATTTAATATCGCTCAGAATTGGACCATATGTTTATGAGAAAAAAAATATATATATTCATTAGCAAGAAAATTACCGGGTTGCTGTAAGTTCACAGAGCAAAGGATAATAATAGTGTATTTAGTATTCGGTAATTGCAGTCGTTAACCGACGATTATTCGTCAGCATTTTATAATGATTGATAAACGCATTTTGATTTATCTATAAATTAATTTCATTACGTTTAAAATGAATGTATAATTATAAATTTCACTATTATGAAATTATGTTTTTTTTCGTCACTTTCTCAATCTAATAAAGTACACTGGCTTTTTATTAATTGTTCATAGGGAATCCTGATGAGACAAATCTAAAGAAAAGGCAAAAGAAATGTAGCAGTTCTTCTCCTATTTCTTCCTGGTATTTCAAGAGACACCTCTTCCCTTGCTGATCCACCTTGTTGTGCAACCATACAGTCCACTTCTGTGTCTACTAGTAAGCGGTATTGACCTAATCTCAAGTTATGTAAGATGGACGCCAAGTTGTAATACTCGTCCTGATTCTATGACTTCACAGGGTATTTCCATGGCGACAGAGTCCACTTCAATGGTGTTCCATTCAAGTTGATTTAATGATGAAATCCATTGAAAGTGAACTTCAGCCAAGTAGTAGGATACTAATGAAATTTACGAAGGCCGTACAAATCAATTGACTCACATCTGAATCAGTGCCAATTTAAACTAAGAGATATCCGTGATAAAAAGTTTTAACTGGTCGTGTGCCTGAGTTATACGTATTAATTTGAGGCAACTGATTGGATACATTGTCAAAAGCATCAAACATCTTACTTACATCAGCCTACGCGCGTTCAGGTGACTCAATGCAGTTTTTAACATTTCTTCTCAAATTTTTTCTTAATATCAATCTCCCTACATGGTGACAGTGCAATATTACATATTCATTTGCGTATATACTATAAAATTGAATACAAGCAGTGGGCGTCTTTAAGATTCTTTATATTGTTCAGGCAATGATTCTTCTGCGCTCTAACTCGTTCATTGATCTTGACACTGGCGAGCAACGATGAGTAGCAACTTCTTTGTCTCACAGATCGAACTCACTGACTAATCCTTTCTTAAACTCTAGAAGCCTTCACTCTAAGGATTAATTCACAGTGAAAGATCCGCCAAGTACAACGCAGCAAGGTCAAGTCCTATAATTAAATATCAATTTTATAGAGTAATTTATGATCTTTTTAATCGTTCAGGAACTTTATTCTAACAATGAATATAGTATGGACCTTCCATGAAAGTATTTAAATTGGATCTTTATGTAAATTCCTCTTATTTCTTTGTAATGGACGAATATGCAAAATCTACTTTGACCACTAAGGCATTAGATAATGTACTTCCATTATCAAATTAACTGAAGAAGTTTCCCTTGAGACTTCATTCGCAAATTGCAATTTCCTTGGCCGATTTATGAGTGTGGTGAGAAACTAGGTCTGTCAGCGTTGAGTATCGTGCGGACATGAATGAAGTCCAGCGCTTTGAACAAGTTGCTCTTGAAACTTACCATAGAGAGAACACTTTCCTTGACCTGAAACAAGTAGGGCATCCATAGAAACTCAATAGAAATGACTTCGCATTCCGACTTCATTGATCTCTTCCAAAACATAATCGAACCCATGATGATCAAGATTTTCGCTCATCTATTCTGCTAATTCTTGTTTAACAAACCATTAATATGCAGGAGACGTCAAAAGGAAGGCGAGCAGAACTTTCTGTATGGACCAACAAGGGGACCACACATAGAAAAACGATTGGAAATTATCTAAGACAATTTAAAAAATATACGACGTAGTAACATTCAACAATTTCGTGAAGAAGTCTAATATCATCAGGGCTCTTTAATCTTCTCTAAAGATCATCTTCATCGAGTAAGTCTTCAACGTAATCGATTCAGTCAATCAGTCAATGTAATACGATTAAGGATTGTATCATGAAAATTATTACAGGAAATTGTGATATGGGGTTGAATGAATTAGGATAGGCCAGGGAAACTAGGCCTGCCGGCTAGGTGACGTCGACCGATTATGAAGCGCGTTTGCAGGAATGAAACAAATAGGCCGGCGACTTTCACCGTTGCTACGCTCTTGGCCCAACGAGTACCCAGAGTGGGAGACCACAGCGTGTTCTCCGTGTTACCAAGAGTGGGAGTGAGTTGGGGACAACAGGGTAGATATCCTCGAAGTAGTGGAAGCAAGATGGAGATTGAAAATCCACTACTAGTATGGAGAGAGGAGAGTGCCGTGAATGCCGAGAGGAACGAGAGGTGCGATTCCTGCCTCCTTACTTCGAGCAGCAGACTTGCCAGACTTACTTCCACCGGACTTGCTAGACAGTCTCGTGCTACGTGCTTTTTTTATCATACCAAAAGACAAACTAATTTCTATTTAATTTCATAAAGTTTCCCGACGAAAAGATCATCATATTGTTTCTTGGATCTCTGTGTGAAATAAGAGAGTTTATTGGTCGTGCAACTTTTCTTCAGACCTTCGTCTTCTTGGGGGGGTCACAAGAACTTCCCGTGGAAGACAGTGTACCGGAAACTACGTGACCCGTGTGGAACACTTCTAGTCTCAATTATCAAGGATACGGGACACTTCTTCTAAGGACTGTGGGTCGTGGTGATTACTTGACTGAGATATGTCGTGCTGACAATGTTACTGCCAATGTGTTCCTCTGTGCGACATTGCACCATTTTTATCACTTTTATAATACTTTTTCATGGTTGGATTACTCGAGATGTCACGGCCGGTATGTTTATTATTTTAACTGAATAAAATATTATTAAGGTATTGTCATATTTTATTAATAAATTCAGGTGCGAGTTTTGATAACTGCATTCAGGACATGATTTCATTCTTTCTCAGCATACGTCACTTTCCAGTTCTTGGTGTATCCTCTAACCCACTGACAAAACATTAACACTACAGTTTACAACAAGAAATTTTGTTGCCTGACGGCGAAGAGGGGAGAGTCATTAAGTTCGTGTTTTCGATTAGCCAACATTTCGAAACTCTTTGATTCTAATTAAGAGAAGAAAAATGAACATTTACTAGTATTTAATTACATTGAAATCACACACACTCGTACTACACTACGCACTCTTTCAAGGTCCTTGGAGAGACAAAAAATTTAAAAAGGAACCAGTACCATTTTGAAACGACTCTAGACAAACATTAAACGCAAGGAATAATGGCAATATCAGCATTCGAATTCTTGACATTCTTCAAGCTGTTCGTTTTCGAAAAATGTTCGTTTACTATAAAAGTACCTGTCGTGAAAGGCGCTGAAAATGTTAAATGGATTATTGTCAAATTACACCAATCAATCTAGCACTCCACTGACGTTAATAGTCAGTATGTCGCAACGACCAATGAAATACAAATATACGTATTCGAATCATTCATAAAAGTTCCAAACAAGCTGTCAACCCCCCGCAGTTAAAAATCATCAGGTCGAAAGGTACATAAATCTTTCATTAGATAAATGGTACCAAAGTCTACACACGAACAGGATACGAATAGTTCAAAGGGCCACATAAGTAAGTCATAGCTTCTCATTTAAATCCAAGACATCTAATCAGATGCTTATACCTTTAGCTACATTCGCTCATCCCTGAAGATCCTCTCGTGTTGCTGCTTAATAGCAAATTTTTTTGCGATAACTACAACGAGCAACGTTCGTGCACTCCAAGTAATAGACGCGGAATAACGTCGTTGCTCCACTCTCTCGTAATCTCATGGCACTTGTATTCCTCGAAGGGGCTTCCCATGAAAAAATACAGCCACGTATCCACTTGGTGTCAGGAAAAATTTCTTTTTCCTAAAGTGGATAAATATTTTGTCAAGATATACAGTAAAAACGTATTGAGGTATCATTTCAGCATTACTTTAGAACATGGTTCTGTATGCCTATAATATCTTTCTGTTTACATAAAAATCGATATTCAATTACTATTAATCATTTCTTATAATCACTATGAGGTTTTCAGTACTTCGGTAATGGCATATGGCCTTGTTATACGTAACGCTAGATGCAAGAAGAAAAAATGTACTTGATTCCGCAGATACACAAAGAGTTTACTGTCTGGAACAAGAAGGACCAGTGGGCTTCCTAGTTTCTTAATATTCAACACACGAAAATAAAAGTGTTAAAGATTTCTTTAAACTTCTACATTAGTACTTTAGCCATGTTAATTCTCGTGTAAAATTTCTTTTTACGCGACAAGAAATCGCGCTTAAAAGCGCACTTGTTAGTTAATTGATTACAAGTTTGAAATTACTCCGGATTGCGCAAACCATTACAAGCGGCAGACGTTTTGTCATCTTTGCATAATACCAAAGTAGAGTGTGCAACGTACAGGGCAGGATACTCACCACTATCTCAGTAGCGTAGCGAGGAAAAGATGTAATTAAAAAATGAGTAACAGAAATTTCTCCAGGAATAATTCGATCGCTTCGGACTTCTTCTGGTGCTCGATGCATCCGATGCTGGTTGACCTCGGGAATTTTCGTTTCAATGCGAGCGTAGTTAAATATCAAGGATCATTAATGTCTAGCCGAATAAAAGCGTCTGTCAATTAACAATAATGATAATATTCGAAAATCTGATATTTATTCAAATAAAAATTTTAAAGTGGCACACATGTATGGTCGCCCGCATATTACATCTATAAAAATGCGTAACAGGAACTGTATAATGATTGTAAAGCCGTATTGCAAAAAAAAAGAATTGAGCTCGGTTACGAAACATAGTGCAATGTTATTTTAAACAATTAATAACAATGTAATTAATGCTTCTGCATATACAACGCTGTCATATTTTCAACGCAAACATCAGGTATAGAGGTGAGCTTAAGAATGTTTTAAACAGAGTCTCACTTAAACTCTTTTTATGGCTGTTAACGGCTTTAAAAGCGACTTCGTTAATGTAGTTACAGTAATAGATCTCCGGTGTGAATACAGTCCGTTGCATACAAGCACACTACTTTATTCTATTCGCGTGCTGTAAATACAATGGACTAACAAGCAATGGGAATGATACAAATACTTATGTAATTTACCAAAAATATTCTACATTATTATTATCACTAAATTATAAGCCGATAAGGACTTTTTGATCAAATTACTTTAATGAATATTAAACGTCGCTACTAATATTCAAAATCCTATTCAGGTATCATTTTCCAAGAACACTTAAGTCACTGAATAATTTCTTTAACATAACTGGAATCTTCCATTCCTTCTTGACGAAATGGACTAACTGTATAGTCATAGTCATTATTGCGTCTGGTTACGTGTTTATTGTCTGTTACATGTATCTGGACTATACGAAATTTAGGCGATCATGGGTAAACGTGATGTTTTAATTGGTGAAAGTTTGGCATGTCATTTTGTATTGCGATGACTACTAGTGTGTGTAAGGAGAGCAAAGAAAGAAACAAAAATAAGTAACAGCAGTTGATTCGCACCTGTCGTAATGTGTGTCGTGATTAATTGTTTTGGCATACCCACGTTGCCAAACATGATTCTATTTCGTGTATGGTCACGCGTATGGAATCATTGGCATATAGAAGTTATATATAGTATGTGAAAAAGTACATGTTAAATAGTATGGCGTTATATATGGTGACGTATAACCGCGGCATAGACGAAAATTATAATAGACAGAAGTCAATTGAAGGTAGAGACATTACAAGGAATTAGATTAGCTGGATAAATAAATGAAGAAACTTATGGCTACTGAATTACGTACTGATAGGATAGGAGAACGAGATAAGTAATCTGCGGACATACGATCTTGATTAAGACGATAATTAATTAACACTTGAGATAATTAATCTTGTATCACTACTGGATGATATTCTGGTATATCGCATATGTATTAAATAGCATACATAATTTATTGTTTCTGTTATTCTTTTTTTTTTATTATTCATCTTTTTTCTGTGATTTCTAGAGCAATTACATTTTACGGAGAAACAGAGATACGATGGATGGTATAACAATTTGGCGCATCCGGATTGGGGTTCGGTTGGCAAGTATTTTACTTTTTATTTTCACGTAGCGTTATTAATTTTTTTCAATAAGGATCTGATTCAAAATGTTAGTAATTGCTCATTAAATGTCTTGTTGTAAAAAAGTTTCATTAAATTTCGTTAAGTGGATGAAGGTAGAGAGAGAGAGAGAGAGAGAGAGGAGTTTGGTATTATTAAATATGAACGAAGCTGCCAACCTTGATTTCTTAGCAATACAAATTCCGAGAGATAATTATCTGTGATATATTTGTTAACTATAGGGCAATTCATTGTTTCGAGTAATTCTTGAATAGAACTTTCAATGAATATTTCAATAACAGGACAGTTTATTTTTCTTTTACTGACAATAACACGATGTTGCGGTTCGTTTAATGAATTCATTGTTTAATAAAGTATATAATTAATAACTTGTATATCTGTAGACAGCAGGCTGATACGAAAAGTTCCTGCTGCTTATTCCGATGGAGTATACATGATGGCTGGTCAAGACAGACCATCTCCTAGAAAACTCAGTGATCTTTTTATGCAAGGAGATGATGGAATACCCTCGACAAAAAATCATACAGCACTATTCGCATTCTTTGGTACGTCTTATTATTGCATAAGAAAGAAATACAGCTACTTGGTCAGTAGTCATTACAATCGAATTTCATTTCATCAGGTCAGATGGTCACTTCAGAAATAATAATGGCAAGTGAGAGCGGCTGTCCAATTGAATTCCATCGGATCGAAGTTGAGAAATGTGATCCTGTTTTCGACAAGAATTGCCAGGGGAATAAATACATTCCGTTTCTGAGAGCCGATTACGATAGGCGAACAGGACGCAGTCCTAACAGTCCGCGCGAACAGGTAACTCAATGGTTCGCTGTTTATTGATAAGAAATTCAATTAATTTTTCATGTCTCAATTATCTTGTTACTTGGATATGAGACTGTCTGGAATCTTATTAGTCATGATATACGTAATATATCTCAGTAGGAGATTTATTTATTCATTGACGTATCCAATACTTTCGGAAACATATGGAAAATAGCTGTGAGCACGTGAGGTTGCAGATAAACAAAGTGACAAGCTGGATAGACGGAAGTTTCATCTATTCGAGTAGCGAAGCTTGGGCCAATACCATGAGAACATTCAAGAATGGCAGCTTCCTTACGGAACCAAGCAGGAAGTTTCCGGTGAAGAATACCATGCGCGCACCTCTCTTCAATCATGCTGTACCAAATGTTATGCGGATGCTGAATCCGGAGCGACTTTATCGTAAGCAGTATAGATTAGAATGAAATTTCTGATGGAGGAAAAGTAAGAGGGTGGCAGTTATATAATAAGGAGAATAATAAATGAAAAAAAGTGGAACGGGCCATTTTTTTAACAATGGACACCTGACAGGACCCCATTGTGCTGTCGTTTGGCATCTGTCAGGCGGCTGCTATAACGCTTCGGGGCCAGGTGCAATATCTGATGTACCTACTTTAAAGTCCTTCAAGATATTCAATGCCATTCTGGATTTCTTATTGTTCTGTATTCAATCTATTATGCTTATTAACCACTGCAGAGTTAACACTGTTATGGTATAATGCTGTATCGATTTACTGGTAACTGGTTAACAATAGTCGTGTTAAAAGCTTCTGATTGCGAAATTGATCGTTTGGTAAAATTTAAGTCTAAAGAGAATTCTGCCAATGAGAATTTTATTGAGTACTAATATCCACTGTAATTGTTGGTAGTGCTCGGTGATCCAAGATCTAATCAGCATCCGCCGTTGCTGGCTTTTGGAATTCTTTTTTACAAGTGGCACAATGTTATTGCTGCTAGAGTTCAGCGACAACATCCTGACATGTCAGATGAAGAAATCTTTCAAAGAGCTCGTCGAATTGTCGTTGGAACGCTTCAGGTGAATAAACAAAAAATCCTTGGATAATTAATTTTCAGGTAGAAAAAAGTTATTGAATTTTAAGAAAGATTATTCCTTTTCTTTTAGAATATCATCATGTACGAATACCTGCCTACGCTTCTTGGTAAAGAACTTCCGGGATATTCGGGATACAAACCTGATCTGCACCCGGGAATTAGTCATATATTTCAAAGTGCTGCATTTCGATTCGGTCACACCTTAATACCTCCAGGAATTTATCGACGCGATGAAAATTGTAAATTCCGAAAAACCAATATGGGCGAACCGGCCATTCGACTTTGTGCCACCTGGTGGGATTCTAGCGTAAGTAGCTCGAGTAATATATATGTTACTATTTTCTTGGTATTTCGAGTAATTACAGTGTTTTCTTCCTGCTCTCTTCTTATAGGAAATACTTGCTAATAGTACTATCGAGGAACTGCTAATGGGTATGACGTCCCAGCTTGCTGAGAAGGAAGACAATCTTTTGTGTTCGGATATCAGAAATAATTTATTTGGTCCTATGGAATTTTCACGACGTGATCTTGGAGCACTGAACATCATGAGAGGTCGAGACAACGGATTACCCGATTACAATACAGCTAGAGCACACTTTAAATTAACGCGTCGTAAAACCTGGAATGAAATAAATCCTGCACTATTCAATAAGAATCCTGAACTTTTGAGAACATTTATGGAAATTTATTCGAACAATCTCAACAACATTGACATTTATGTCGGAGGCATGTTGGAATCCACTGATGGTCCCGGAGAACTTTTTACGGCTGTGATAGAAGATCAATTTTTGAGATTACGCGATTCTGACAGATTTTGGTTTGAGAACGAAGGAAACGGGTAAGAGAACTATTTTTTGTGTTATACAGAAAAATATTATTCCTACGAATCTCTTGTATTGAAACTATTTTTGTGTTACGTTTAGAGTCTTCACAAGGAATGAAATTGAAGAAATTCGTAAGGTTTCTCTATGGGACGTTATAACGAACACAACAAATATTCCGTCTTACACGATACAGAAACATGTATTTGTATGGTCGGAGGATGATCCTTGTCCTCAACCGTTTCAATTAAATTCTTCAATGCTGGAATCGTGTATGCCATTACATCGTTACGATTACTTCGAGGTGAGCTAACGTTACTCAATTAGCAGTGCTTTCGGGTCTATAAGTAAAATTTACATCACTCGTAAAAGTCATGAGTCATATCCCTAGTATAATTAAATCCTCTTATGAAAGGCCAACCCAATTAATTAGTATTCCAACAGAAATCCTCAAGTAACCAGACCGTTTCGAAGTAATTTTCTACCATGAAAACTTATTTTTTTTGCTTTAATTCCCCTTGACTAAGTTGCACACGTAATTGCACCACCTATCATGTGTGCAACACAGGAAAATTTCTCAACTTGGCCCACTCTCGTTTAACCACTTTCTGGCAATGCTCTGTACTTACTTAACAGGTTACGTTAATTGCAATCTCATCAACTCATTCACACGTCCAATTAGTGTTAAAAAATTTATATGAAAATAGGATGCATAAGTTTCTGAGTAATGAGTCTTTATTTTTTTTTTAGGGTAGCGAACTCGTGTACATTTATGCTTGCATTTTCCTCGGCTTTATTCCAATACTCTGTGCTGGCGTCGGATATGGTTTGGTAAAATTACAAAACCGACGTAGGCGTCGCTTGAAAATTCTCCAGGAAGCAATACAGAAGCGGAACGACGGTCGTATCTGTGTTGATAAAATGATTGTGAGAGAATGGCTCCATGCTAATTATAGGAGGCTCGTTAAGGTCAAGTTCGGACCTGAGACGGCATTACACATAGTTAATCGTAAAGGAGAAAAACTTCGTAGTTTTGATTTCCATAATGTAAATTCCATCACTATGGAAGAATCACAGGTAACTTTTTTTTTTAATTTCGCATGAAAATTTCAATCAGGTGATTTTGACATTTGAGCAATAGACGGACTCATGGTAAATTTCCGTTGTATGTCACTCACGTGAAAGCAGTTTTTTTTAATGCTTCAAGTTTTAATATCTCATTAATATTCCAAGGATTAATGTTATTCGGCTTGTGCAAAAGTCACTTGTCAAGATTCAATTCAGAATCAGACTGAGATCAGAATCAATAGAAGGAACTCCTCGATAGGGAGTTCGGTTATCTCCCTGATTGTATCAGTATCAAAAGGTTATTGAAAGTAACTTAGGCTGCTTGTTTTGGATGTTTGATCAAGGATCAAGGACTCGAAGACGCAAATATGATTTCAGGAAAGCGAGAGCGGTCATCGTAAGCCGCTCGTCCTCCTGCGAATTCCACGGGATTACGATCTCGTCCTTGAACTGGATTCATTGGGCTCGCGTAGAAAGTTCATTACGAAATTGGAGGCATTTTTAACCTCGCATAAGAAGCACTTCACGCTCATACAGACCAACCGTGACATTATGCTTGCCAAGGCGGAAACAAAGGAGCGTCGGCAGAAAAAGCTCGAACAGGTGAAACAATTTTTTAATTTCACCGCATGATATGTATGTGGTATAAAAATTATAGTACGTTACATAAGCAAGTATTTTCAAGAGAAGTTTATATGAAGAATTTACCTTAGTGTTTCTTCAAGAATCAAACGTATCCTCCGGTATTTACCTGGATAACAAAATAGCTTCTATGCACGTTGTCGATGATATTGAATTAACCGCCACGCGATAAGACTGCGTGGAATGGAAGATGGTAATTCCTACATATGTGGGTCGCTCGCGAGTTTCAACGACTTTCTAATTGTTAGAATTTACGAGCCGCTGTCCCTCTCGTTACTTGAAGAGGATTCAAGGCCAGTTAGTCACGTGGAATGGGAATCGTACAATTAACCATACGACTTTCTTAACTTTCAATGTACAGCTGATGCACTTATACATGTATATAGGCACGACCTATTCACCTGAAATTTTTCACGGTTCATTGTTTTCTTCAAGTCGACTCTCGAAAAGAGTGGAGATCGAAGAACTTCGGAGATAGTTTTAAATAAGCTTTGTTTTTTTTTTTCATTTAAGTTCTTCCGGGAAGCATATGCTTTGACTTTTGGCCTAAGACCTGGAGAACGTAGAAGAAGATCCGACGATAGTGACAGCGGAGAAGTCGTCACTGTGATGAGGACTTCACTTTCAAAAAGTGAATTTGCTAGTGCATTGGGTATGAGACCTGACGCTGTCTTCGTGAAGAAGATGTTTAACATCGTGGACAAGGATGGGGATGGTCGTATATCCTTTCAGGTAAATTATTTCATTTGATTCGTTATATGCAATTCAATAACTGCTCGTAAATCTACGTCAATGAGCAGTGCTGAGTAATCGAGTCTAACGAGGCTCGTTATATTGATTCTGAACAAAGAAGCTTTTTAATAAATCTATTAAAAAAAAAGATGCTTTGTAAGCACATTTAATAAATGCCTTCAGTGTGCGATGAATTTGAAAGCGTCATGCTTTGCTGTGTATAATAATGCGTTCTTGAGATCATAGAAAACAAATTATTTAACGTCGACAGTTTCAAAAAATTCCCATCAATCGTGGAGGTTCACTTTCTAATTTGTTTTCTATTTTATTATTATTTGTTCCTCAATAGTGAATATTTTTTTAAGGAATTTCTGGATACTGTCCTGCTGTTCTCCAGAGGCAAGACTGAAGATAAACTTCGCATTATATTTGACATGTGTGACAAGGACAGTAATGGCGTCATAGACAAAGAGGAATTATCCGAGATGTTAAGATCTCTGGTAGAAATTGCCAGAACTACTAGTCTTTCCGATGATCACGTTACAGAATTGATCGACGGCATGTTCCAGGTTTGTAATGATTGCTTCTAAGAATCTTCGAAAATTATATTATATAAGCGACCGATAATTATATTGAAGTTACAATCAAGTTTATAGAATGACACATTAAGCCATATTTCTTCAGGATGCTGGACTCGAGAGAAAGGACTATCTGACGTATAATGATTTTAAATTAATGATGAAAGAGTACAAGGGAGACTTTGTAGCTATAGGCTTGGACTGTAAAGGAGCCAAGCAAAACTTCTTAGACACTTCTACGAATGTCGCAAGAATGACAAGTTTCCACATCGATCAACTTCCGCCGGAAACATCAAAGAGCTGGGCACGGAAGCAATGGGATGGGATGTCTACGTTTTTAGAAGAAAACCGTCAGAACATCTTTTACTTATTTATTTTCTACGTCATCACCATTGCTCTCTTCGTTGAAAGATTTATACGTAAGAAGGATCACTTTAAAAATTGCTTCATGATAAAGCTAATACCTTTCCAGCGTTGTATTTTAAATCAGTGGACGGTAAATGAATCTGATTCTATTTCAGATTATTCCTTCATGGCTGAGCATACAGATTTAAGACATATAATGGGCGTTGGTATAGCAATAACAAGAGGATCAGCAGCAGCTCTCTCGTTTTGCTATAGTCTGTTACTACTCACAATGTCTAGAAACTTATTGACTAAGCTCAAAGAGTTTTCTATTCAGCAATACATTCCTCTCGACTCTCACATTCAATTTCACAAAATTGCTGCATGCACCGCCTTGTTCTTCAGCGTTTTACATACTGTCGGACACATTGTAAATTTTTATCACGTCTCGACCCAGCCTATTACTCATCTAAGATGTTTGACCAGCGAAGTCAGTTTTCCCAGCGATGCTCGTCCAACCATCTCTTTTTGGCTTTTCAAAACCGTTACGGGTAATAAATATTTTGCTCATGATAAAAAAAAAATCCAATTCAATCAGCTCTCATCAGATTTGATATTCGATTATTTTAGGACTCACTGGAATTCTATTGTTTATTGTAATGACAATAATATTTGTCTTTGCTCATCCTACAATAAGACAAAAAGCATACAAATTCTTCTGGAAGACACACAGTTTATACGTACTCTTGTATGCGTTGTCTCTGATTCACGGATTGGCACGGCTAACCGGAGCACCAAGATTCTGGATGTTCTTTATTGGTCCAGCTATCATTTATGCCCTTGATAAGGTAACAGAAGCAATCATATAAAGTTACTTGTATACGGTATAAGAATTTTGTCTCAATGAACATTCTTTGTACAGGTCGTAAGTCTCAGAACGAAATACATGGCCCTTGACATTATAGAAACAGAACTTTTGCCATCAGATGTGATAAAGATAAAGTTTTATCGTCCGCCAAATTTAAAATACTTATCCGGCCAATGGGTGCGATTATCGTGCACAGCTTTTCGTTCGAATGAATTTCATTCGTTCACCTTAACGTCTGCACCGCATGAGAATTTCCTCTCGTGCCATATAAAAGCTCAAGGACCCTGGACGTGGAAGCTGAGGAACTACTTTGACCCGTGTAACTTTAACCCCGAGGACGAACATCCAAAAATTCAGATAGAGGGTCCATTTGGTGGTGGAAATCAGGACTGGTACAAATTCGAGGTGGCCGTTATGGTTGGCGGTGGTATCGGCGTTACACCCTACGCTTCCATGCTCAATGATTTAGTATTTGGTACATCGACCAATAGATATTCTGGAGTTGCTTGTAAGAAGGTAAAATTAAAATTTCAAAAATAGCTCTCTCGCCACTTGTTGCCTCGAGCTCAGAATTAAAATTTGAATATCTTGTTTCTGTATCAGTTATGTATTTCTTCAATTCCTGATATATAGGTATACTTCTTATGGATATGTCCGTCTCACAAACACTTCGAATGGTTTATTGACGTACTGAGGGACGTGGAGAGAAAAGATGTTACTGATGTTCTAGAAATACATATCTTCATTACGCAATTCTTTCATAAATTTGATCTCCGCACTACTATGCTCGTGAGTATCATAATTATTTTGCAATATACAAATATTTATATATATTTCATGTCTGTTGCATTAATCATCATTTTTCCTTCCAGTATATCTGTGAGAATCACTTCCAACGGTTATCCAAGAAGAGTATCTTCACAGGACTCAGAGCTATAAATCACTTTGGTCGACCTGACATGACCTCATTCCTCAAGTTTGTTCAGAAGAAGCACAGCTACGTTAGTATAAATAGGATTTCGATATTTCTCAACTGGTTTATTACTCAATGAAATTCTTTTAAATTGTTTTTATTATTTATAACAGGTTAGCAAAATAGGAGTATTCAGCTGTGGCCCGAGACCTCTAACTAAGAGCGTAATGTCGGCGTGCGACGAGGTTAACAAAGGTCGACGACTTCCGTACTTCATTCATCATTTCGAGAATTTCGGTTAACCTCAGTTTGGGAATACTAGTGATTCTAGGTTTTCTTAAAAGTTCAATAAATGTACATATATTGTAAGAATGCGAGCGTGCGTATGTGATGTATATTTTTTAATTTATGAGTATATTCTTATTTAATGCGAGATTACTATTACGATCGTAATACGTATCAGAGACTAGTAACTTATTAGATTTAAAAAATAAAATCTTATTTATCGATACGACATTTCATTTCCTGTACCATCGAGCGCAGTCAGAAACCAAATTGGTAGCATAGTCAAAATTCGTATACAGGCATTTGTTGAATAATTCATAAGAGGCTCTAATTTCAACCGCAAGCAGATTTTAACGCTTATAAATTCTTTGTACGTTCGTCACAGAGGAATTGCCACATAAAAAATCGTGTCCTGTTAAAATTGCTGCAAGAGAGGAGAGCGAAGGTTCCACCGCCATTAATAGTTACTGACCTTGACGAGTTCGATGACCGGGAATAAATCTGGTGTCTCGCTAAAAAATTATTCACGGTTTATTCGTCAATGATGTGAACCGAGTAAACAGGCTCGGGGTCGAATCAAATGATTATTTATTTGATTCTTCCGGTTAGAATTTCTGAAGTGATCCTTTCCCACGATACGAACGATGTTTATCAGGCAGATCTTTTAAAATGTTACTTGCTTATCCACTCAGTACAAGTAACATAAATAACTAATTTTTACCACCAGTTGGCAGCCTAAGGAATATCATAGAATCGATATCGCTACTAAAAGACGATTTATTAAATATTTATCTAAAATACATGGAATAATGTTGCTTAAAAAATGTTTCATAATATTAATATTAAATTCGTCAAAATTAATCGTGCTGAATAATTAGGAATGTATTGCCAAAGTGCAATGCAAATGATATCGATGGAATGCATTAAATACATGAACTTTACATTTAACTGCGAGTAGTAAAAGTTTTTCGACTCTACGTACGAGATTAAGTGTCCAATACGACCTTAAATCAATAATGGAGACTATCATAATTTCAATTAATAGTTCTTCGTGGAGTTGGTGGGAAAGGATAAGACCAATTACTCTTGTTTGACTCGTCGGTAATCTCGTGCTGAAATTCTAAAGGTTCCTGCGAGACGTATCCTTGATTGATGACACCTTGACGATCCTCCTTCTCAGCAACCAATTTCGACGACAATTGCCTGTTCACGGAAGAGTACAATTATTTGCCAATATAAATGAATAAGAACTATTGGAATCCATAGATATATGTTAAATCGATCTTTGAAACCTATGACCTACCTTATAATCCGGTCACCGAAAGCATCTTCGATCTTAGGTAATCTACGCCTTGTATTTCTCGTATCAAAACTTTCCTCGATGATGACGTGTCTATCGTAAGGTGTGTCGTAATCGACCTCCAGGATGGTTGAGAACTGATGTGGGAAGATTAGGTCTATGGCCGTGATGATCATTCCAGTGAATAAGCAGCTGATGCCTGCAATAAAGAAAGTTCAATAGCAACGACAATAAAAAGATATGGTACATGAATCCTACTGATTAGAAATTGAATAATAAATGGCATATAAGAAAATCAATAACGAAACCGTAAATACCCAGACTGTGTAATGTAACGGTAAGAATTCTCGCGCCGCCTACTCTTTGAGCAAACCGGTAGTTTTAGCTGAGTGGTTTCCTTTATGTAATCGTATTTACATATTGCCATCATCCAGTTCTCAACAAGGAGAATGCTCTTTGATATTAAGGAATCGCATGATCCCATTATTGACGAGCACACAATTCTCTGAATTATTCAAAATAAGTTATGAAATTTAAATTAAGCCTCGTAGAGACTAATTTTGTAAATTTTGTTTAAATAACACTTTTAACTAAGCAAAAATGATTGATCTATGCTCGTACCACAATGAAGGAACTTACCAGCAGCAAGCACCAGCCAATAATTCCATCCAAAATTAAATATAAGAATGGAACCATCGACATGGGCAACCAGTGGTTCGCACGGTAGAAGTGACCAGTATGTAAGAACAGTAAGGAGCATACAAAGTCCAGTAAAAACCATACTATATGCTCCATATCTAGGTACAACCATAAGCAGAAGATTCATCATGAACCAAGAAGCCAGAGAGGTCCTAAATATAAAAGTAAAACTAGTAGTGAATGTTAAATAGAAAAAGCGTATCAAATCCTATGATATAATAAAGCCATTGATTTACCAAAGCATTATAGAAGCGTAGTAACCAGCTTCGCGATATTTGCTACCCCAAGAGAATCCTTCCTGATGAAGACTGAAGTACTCGGCCACGGAAAGTATTGGAAAAGGTGCTCCGCGATACAATGCTTCCTTGAAGGAAGTCGACATCTCGTTAGGGCTTCTCCACCAGAATCTCTCGTTGAATTCAACATCGTTCAACTCGTCGTATCCTGGCAATACTGAAAGAAACGATTGCTCAATGCGAGACGGATTCTGATTTGATCTCACTGATGCATAAGTCAGCTTTGTTGTTTGATTCTACCTCTATAGGTGATATTGATGTGCATCAGACCGATGAATCCGCCAATTTCGGCCGTCATTCGTTGCTTAGAAAAGGCACTGTAGGAACTTACGACTGTTGTGGAGGCCGTATGCCATGTCGAGCCATATTGAGCAACTACAGAGGCATATCGTAGATATTATGCAATGTATCCAGTAATTTACATTGCTGCAAGAGACAGCGGTTTACGAACCTTGAATCGTCGTACCCACGAACATACTCAGTGTAACAGTCAAGAACGTCGTTAATTTCTGCAAAAATATTGTCAATTAAACGACGACTACATATTAGAGTTTTGTATAATTCATTGTCATCGGACCAAGCTAGTGCGAATGGCACAATTTGCATGGACCGTTTTCCATTTCTTGTTTTTTGGTTAATAATTTATTGTGGAACTTTTGAATATACCTGCTTACGTATCCCTGGGAATATTATTATAAAGGCTGTATATATTGTGCAGAATATCACGAATATCGTGATAAGCTGCACATCCCCAGTAACTGGTGTTCTGTTGCTGTAGCTGTACAAGGTCGGACCGCCATCATTCCGAAAAGCATCGAACCATCCCCTCATTTTTTTATCTGAAATAATTAAAAATATAATAATTAGTATATGAAGCACAGCTGATTAATGCGTATGTGAATATCTTTTTAAATCAGTTCAGTATTACTCGCTTGAAAAGCTTTATATTTGTGAAACAACGAAATTGAAAAACAATTGGAATCAAAGAGTAAAATATTTTGTTAATCGTATAACATATATACTGTAACGTTCCGGATGCTTGATCCGCCTTGTTTAATATATTCTCTAGATCGATATCACTGGTACATTCGTATCCGGTATTATTTCTTAATATATTAGTAAAGCTATACAATATCCAGGTAAAATTAATCGCAGTGAACTTCTTTGTGAACGAGCGTTACGGTACAGAAACTACGACTGTTATCGTACAACAATACTAATCACGATGAGACGTTCTATTTGAATAACGAGAGTGAAAACAGTTCCTGGAATATATTCCCACGAAAACAAGTACCATCAAAGAGTCACTCTGGATTATACAATCTTACAAAAAATCACATTGCAGACAATTAATCGTCCGGAGACACGTGAATACAAAAAAATACACAATAAGTCCAGTGTTACTTGAACATAGAAAATGATCGTTCCCGTAAAACTTAAATATAAAAACTTAAAGCTCAAGTTCAACAATTTGCATTGGCCTTCACTGCACTCTCTTTTAGGGGAAAAGAAGGGAAATAAAAATTGCAAAAATACGTTAATCTCCTCATCAATCACACGCATACATGACGATCGAAAGCAATTAATCCACGTGATAAAATTGGAGCAAAGTCCATTGATGTAATTACAAAGAGAGCGAACAGTACTTCGCTATAAACACGTCCCAGGAATCCGGATGCAGGTGCATGTCGATTTTTTGTCTCCACGATAGTAAATCGTCCGTGTCCTTTTAGCTGTATCCTCGCACATGCACGAATGCACCTGCAACGTTGGAACGGACGCAATGAGTCTCCTCGAGAAGTAGCTCAAAGACTGGCTCAAGTAGGTTAACAGGTTTCCAGTTGAAAGTGGCCTCCGCCGTCGTGAAGCGATCCTGGAAGGTGGAAGTTAAACGAAGGTTGGTGGGAGAACGAAGTTGGTATACCGGTGGGAGAAACTTCCGTCTCTCTCAAATGGATACAATTTTTCACTCACGTTCCGCCTCCTTCTCCTTCTAAGCTGGTGAATGCCAAGAATTATAAGCATACTGGCCAATAGTTGCAGCTCCATTCTTCTCAAAGCCATTGTCACTAGTACTTTACGAGTATTCCTTTCTTTTACAGCTATTTACTATATACATCAAGCTATTTAGAACAATTGTCTACTTTATTACTATTTTTCAGGGTCCACTAGTCACTCTTCATTTAATCCATGAAAAAAAAATCTATAAGACTATTCACTATCACTCTATGGTAACATAGCTTGAAATTATCTCACGAATCACCCATGATTGTTACTCTGATATAGTTAATCTATTTTGACATCAAGAGAATCAATCCAAAGTTTCCTCCGAACATCGCCCACGGTATTGCAATAGGCAACAGGATAATAGGACAATAGAACGGTTTTGATATACCGCAATTGTGATCGTCATGGCATTGTGGTATTGAAAGCACAAGTAAGAATGAATATAAGAGGAACTAATGTCAAAGAACCGCAATGCGTTATTAGATTATTTACAGTAAAGAGGCTTAAGAGATAATGTATATAATAGTACCGCATGCTCAATGTGGAATTAACGGATTACTTATTGTTGTGTCACTGTTGAAAAGTATGCAAGTGAACTCCGTGACAGTAATGTCAAGACTCACTTTCATTCTAAAATTATTTTCACGCACGTAACCCGGCACCACATTGAATTATTACTTCCTCGACGCTCTGCATATACAATATTAATTTATTTAATCCACTTTCCATTTCTCACAATGTGCCTACAGGTAATAGTATTATTATTTCTGTATATATTGTTCTCTGGATAATGTCCTATACTACGAATTTGTATAAATATATAAAGATATAGGATACAGTATTTTTTATCACGCTCGACCTATATAAATTATAATTTCTCTCTGATATGCATATGTATTGCAAGACCGGTGTTACTCATTGATTCGGATAACAACCGAGTTGGCAGTAAGAATAAATAAAATCCTTCGGATCAAAGATAGATTTACAAACGACATTGATCTTATTTAAATAGCAAAAGTCTTTAGATAGTCTTCCATCGGTAATAATATAATATTATTAGCTAGCTGACTCACAAACCTGAACTAAAATTAATTAAATAAACATTAGTTGATCAGCAGAAATTAAACATGAACAATTGCAAAAGTAGCAGTTAGAAGTCTTTGAAGCGTATTATTTTCTGCAAGGAGAAAAAGAATTAATTTATATATGTATACACACGCATATATATTTTATATACATAAATATATCGTAAATACAATTCACGAATCACCCGCTCTAGTTAATTTTAATTGAAAATTATTATCTATCCCAGGGATATAAAACAATAATAATATATTAGCTATAGCCATTGAATTTTTTAACACAGTAAAATCTATCATCCACAATCTACCAAGCCTGTCACTATGTAATAACCATTAGCTTCACTCGTAATCACCACAAGGAAATTATCCTAATAGATTCGAATTAGGTGAACGGTATAAAGGAAGTGGTCACAGCCTAGTAAAGCATCCGCGAAGCCGAGATGTTCTTGCATGTAAAAGTATAACGAGAATAAAGAAAGATGCGTAGAGCCACATAGATAAAAAGGTGCGCAAGAAAAGTGGTACAGAAATAAAAGTTAAAGAAAGAGTATAGATTGAAAAATGCACGAAGAACACCGGGCTATCTATGGATGAAAAAGATGGATGAATTATGAGTACCGGGGAGGGAGTTCATTTACGGGAAATTAACGTATAGCCAGGAGGTTGAGGTAACAGCAATAACTCCGCTATTTCGAGAGATCTAATTCGGTCCGAGTGATGCCATACTTCAGCGCCGGCAAGAAGAGAGAAGAAGTTCTAGTCTGCCGCGCAGTCGCCACGCAGCACGTTGGCCAAAAACCTACCACCACCGCCGTCACCGCCACCATCACCACCACCACCACCACCACCACCACCACCACCACCACTACCACCATAATCATCATCATCATCACAACAACCACCACCACCATCTACTACACCATCAACGTCGCAAAAACACCATAATCGTCCAGCATCACAAACATCCATACGAAGACCGTAAACACATTATACTTCTAAAGAGTAGAATCCAACGTCGACGCTGCTGCCTACCAACCCTCCAAGGTAAATTCTTCTTTCTCTTTCCACTTTGAATCCGACGAAAATTCTATTTCGTTATAACGCTTCTGTACCTCGAGCTGCTTGGCCGAACATCGGAGACCCTCGCACTGCAATTATTCTTAGAGTACCAAAAGTACTTTTTTTTTTCCTTGAGCTTTTTTTGTTCTTTGGTGATGGTGTGTCGGGTTTATTTGATTTCTTTTTTAATTTTATTAACTGTGGGGATGTTCTTAATTTTTCTTGTGATGGGTGAGGTGTTGTGAGTTCTTGTTTTTTTTCATTGGAGTATGGACTTATTTGCTAATTATGTTTTTTCTTCCTCGAGATTAAACCGTACGGTATGCTGGTTTCTTGACCATAAAAGGCAGCGGCTGCTTTTTGGTGATTGTTTCCGAAATTTCTTGGCCTGTAAAATTCAAGAGAGAGTTTATTGAAATTACATTTACGGAAAATATAGTGCGTGCGGTTGAGACGAGAGAAATTTAGATGCGATACGTTCCCAACCATAAAAGGCTCGATTGATATTTTTCTCGTGGCTAATTTTCATGAAGCTAACTATGATCTAGATTGATGATTAATGATTTTAGTTTCGTTCCTTGTTTCTTACGTTCTCTTTTTACTACAATTCAGTATGATTAATTGACTTCTCAAATTACCAGACAGTGAGAGACCAAAGATTGAGAAAACTTTTGAAATGTTTTTCTTGACAGATTTTTCAAACATTCAACTTCGTTCATTTAACTGCTAATAGTGATAGCTGTCAATTTGTTTTCAAAAAGTCTTGACTTCACGCACGTTTTTAAGTATTTAGAATTATTGTTCTTCTTTCAGAGAAATAATACGCAGTCACTCCTACGACAAATTTCAGATTCCGATATGCCAATTTTCTAATACTGCCACTAAATGGTATTCCTTTCACAGAGGCACTAATATTTACACTAACATATTTTCATTTAAGTCTGCACGCACAATTAGCGAGCATCTAGAGGTAAGCAGAATTCTTTGACACGCAAGAGCTAACGACGCGCTTTCTTCCTTTTAGATCTAAAGGATGTTATCCTCATTTTCAAGGGCAACTGAGCTTATAAGCTTATAACTTTGCTTAAAAAATAATTCTTTAATTATATGTCAGTTCTAAGAACGCTGCTAATAATTATATATATATAATATACTTTGATCACGTATGCGTTTTCACTAGAGGATAAAACCCATGAGAATAGAATTGGGGATAATTCCACACAAAAAAAAACTTAGGAAGTCTCATTTGCCTGATGACAAAGGAACATAAATCTGATGACTAACAGTGCATTCCGCAGAGTGCAGTTTTGCAATCGACATGAGTTTCGAACGTACTCTGAACAGTGCGTCACACTAAGAATAATTTAGTTGGATAATATTATATAAAACCATTTAGTCGGACACGAAAAAAAAACCTATCAATTACTACGAAATCAGAGAAAACTCATAAATATCTCAAAATACCAGTCGGTATCAATACTTCAAATCGTTTTGCTCTCACCTACATACAATAATTCGAAATAAAATTGTCTCAATGAAAAAATTAAGTAAAAATTCTAGGCAACTCCAGAAAAAAGGAACTGTGAAACTTTTCACGATCAAAGTCGTCACGTGTTCCATACGTGAAATTTTCACTAGCGTTGAATTTCGAACGTGTTTATTATTAATATGTGTATTGAGAATGATAATGAGATTATGTGAAACAGGATGAACTGCCATGACTAACATGGATCTCTTCACCTGCATCATCGATCGTTCTACCTAAAAATACGTGGATGATCGTAAAATATTTAGGTAAAACTGCCGAAGGCCGACGTTAGTTTGCCCGGTTGGTATATAATGTATGAAATTATTTATAGAAGACGGCCTCGTGGCCCCAAGTTCTACACTCACTACCGTTTACCGTAGTCCCGCGTGCACTGACCACCATCTTCTTTCCTCTCTTTCTCTCTCTGCCTATTTCTTACAGATTCATTTCTTCCCTTTCCATGTTCCCCATTATGGACCCGTAAGATAAAGAATACAATTTCATTAGTTTCTTTTTAACTGTACCGTGACGATGAATGATTATTTATTTTCTATATTATTATTTGTATATTTATACCCAATTAGAAAACTACTTGTGTTAACTAATGCAAACGACAGAAAGTACAACTGGCCGAACGGTGTCCTACGAAGAATGTCTACAATGTCTTCTCTTCTCATTCTCTTTTTCTTACCACTTCGTCTCCATTGTTCCAACTTGGCGAGGCACATCGTGCTGTCTTATTCTGTGAATGAATATTATTAGAGTACATATTCTATATGCGTGCAAATATTCTACGAGACTACCTAATCCGTGTCATTGATACTAGATTTTTTTTTTAATTTTGTCAAAAAGCTGTTTAGATTCATTTAGAAAAAAATATTTTAATGTCACAGTAATGTCACAGTTCACTGTACTCGAAGTCTCGATTTATTCTTTGTCTTTTTACCAACTCATTGTGAACTTACTATTCATTGTGAACATACTCTTCGTTAGTCTTTTTCCTAGTTTCTTTGTATTCCTTCTACTTTTATTGTCTCTTCTGTCAACGCATGCCTAATGCCTCATGTCATCCGACTAAGCGACATCCAAGACCCAAAAAGTTCGTTGTATTTACCACACGTTGTATCTCATTGGTTTGTCTTTCCTCGGATCTACTTTTCAATTATTCCCACGTAGCATGGTAAATGCTTCAAAATAATTCGTCATTCGAGCTCCATTAAAGTTCAGAGATACAGCCACTAAGGAGTGGGTAGCTGCATAATCTGCAAAAGGGAAACAGTTGATAAAAACTTGTCGCAGGGTAAACTTCTGTATAATTTAGAACAGGTATCGTCTGAGTAACTAGAACCTTCAGGTTCACACTAATTCTGTACTAATTGAGTTCCGAAGTCATTAGTCACCTGAGTTCATCCTACTTTTACATGTGTAAAATAGTTCAACGTTGATGCTGCCAAAATCACAGTCCACCGCTACCACTTGGCAATTTAGAAAATTGTATTATACGACAAATAACTAGGGTAAATTTTATGACGTGAGGATGCGTAAGTCATCTCGTGACTTCCGTATCGTAAAATTAACCAATAAGGCGGAAGTATAACATGCCTGGTAAAGTATAGTGTAGTTGTGAGCCCATGCTGCAAGCCACGAAATTAGTAAGAATTCTCTGTTTACTCAAAACAGGTCAAAGTTATTTTCGCACGTGATAATTCGCTGGCAATGCCCGTGCTTCGTGGTGTACTAGTTTCCTCCACGTGCGCTGGTCAAACGTTTGCTTAAATAATGATGATCATTTAAAATAAATATAGAATGCGCTTCCTTTAATTATAAAAAAAATATATGATACTAATTACGTAAAATAGCACTTATGCAATTTAATGCAGTATTCAATATTACAACGGCAAGAGTGATTTCGAGCATGACCTTTGCTTCTCTTCCGTAAATTTTCCAACTCCGAAAACCGTCTCCATAAATTTTAAATAGTCGCGAAAATTCATTCTATTTTAAATCCGTCCTGACCTTGAAGCAAATTGTAATTCCGTCACACGAGAACTTCCCGAACCATTTTCAATTCTTACAACGCAGATTGAAACGGCGTAGATACTAATAAAAGAACGGATCGCTGGCGTTTGATTTATTCAGAAAAATAAAACATTATTGCTAAATCCCTCGCACTTGGCCACTCATTGCAGTCTAAACTTGGTCCTCAAGACAACTGAATGACTTGACGATTATTATTTTAACTTCTTCGTTTCAGGCGAATCAACAGTGAACTGCCCTAATGTCGGAAACGGAAGGTGAGAAAAAGAATTATTTTAAAGATATTGAGATATATAAAAATAAGCCGATATAAAACATCGAATTCATTTGCAATTGCAGAAATTCAATCTGCAGCTGATAGTGAATCCAGTGACGCTGAGAGCTCACGACCTGAAGAAGATGATACAGAGAAAGCAGATGTTGCCACACCAGAACCAGGTTCGTTCGCAGGTTAATTTACTTCAATAAATTAAAAAAAAATGTTAATTCAGCTTTTGGTAGCACTGACGGTGCTTTTCCTGACCAACAGACAAATGTCTAGTATTATTTTAAGAGACGTGGAAAATTGGCGTACCGAATTGATCCAGGAAAAGAATTGGCATGAGATCAAATTTGATTTTCCAGTACTTCAAAAATTTCCTCAGAGTCTTTGTCCTGGTCTCTCTTGTGAAGCAAATAAAGATCACTGAGTAAAATCCTCGTGTCTCCACTACATAAATAGAAGCAAAAAAGAAAATTGCAAGATTGACAAGTCATTCACAAGTAAAATCTAATTTCCACCAAGCCTCTGTATAACAAGAAAAGAAAATCATTTCACTTCTGCCAACAGAAAATACTCCAACGCCGAAGAACGAGGATCCTGTGCCCAGTAGCGTCGTAGCAGCAGACAGCGGAAGTCCTGCGAACCCATCACAGTCGTCATGCCCTGAACGAGGGAAGGCTGGTGAGTGCAATTTGTTGCCCGTATTAGTAGAGAGACTACGTTCGGCCTTGGAGCTGTCGTGTTCGAGTCAAAGCAGCGAGGAGCCAATTCCACCAGAAGATTCCGGACTGGAATCTGAGGAGGATCTTAGGATGTGGGCGTCCGGTCTTAGTCCGGAACGTAGTCCTCGTCAATTGGATTTGAAGTTCCTTGAAGATCTTCTACTCTCTGATCTGCAAACAGCGCTTAGTCGTCTACAGGACACACTTAAAAGGGTCGACGCTTCGACACTCATAAAATACAGTTCTACATTGGATCCTGGCAACAAGTTACACCTTTTGCGACTCATCAGCAATCTACTGAGCAAATTGAAGATTCCTGAGGAAGTGAAGCAAGTGACGCCTGCTAAAGTTACGCCTAACAGAAGAAGAAGAACGGATAGACATACTATAGGCGTAACGAGCGAGGAACTTGCCAGGGCTAGAAAGTGGCTCGAGGAAAAGAATCTTAATGAACCGATAATTAATAAGGTTGAAAATAATGAACCTGTCCACGATGCCAGTACTCATCAGAAGGAAGTTAATAAAGTTAATAATAAAGTTAATGTGGAACCTGTGATGATTACGTCAGTGCCGCCGCCAGTTATTCCACCAGTGATAGAAACCTCGAAGAATAACCCAATTGTGGAGCCCCAAAGTCCTCAAGAAGAGATTCCTGTTCCGAATTTTTATGTGCAGCCTGCGCCTAGCAGCAGATATAACAAGTTCCTGGAGAAGAAAACAAAGATCAAACGTGCCAACACTATTGATATTCCAAATTATATGAAGTTACAAGCTGAGAATGGAATGGCTCTGAAGAGACCAATTAATATCGGTGATAAGACTCCTAGTGGAGCAAATATTGTGCCTAGTTTTCAAGCCAGGACTGAAAGTGATAAAAAGTTTTTGGCTCTTTTTAATAAGAACAACGATCCGGGCCCAGTGAACACGGGTTTGCCTTTTCGTAGCTTCAATAATTCAGCAGCTGATAGAAATTGGAACAGCAGGTTCTCCAATATCAAAACTGCTTTTGATAAGCATGACGATGGGAATGTGAAGAGTCCGGGCATTAAGAGAAACGAAAATCCTTTTGGATTTAGGAAAAGTGGATCCAGGGACCCAGAAGATTATTCCGTATTAAAAAATAAATTCCAAAATGGATTTACTGGAACTCAGAATCAAACGGTAGCAAAAAATAAATTTATACATGAAACTAAGGAGCCTCAAACTTATGCAGGACCAAAAAATCAATTTTTGCCCGAAAACAAAACAGTAGAGAATCAATTTGGCGTCAAAAAGCAATTTTTACCAAATAGTGGAAATTCAGAAAACCATCTGGGATCAAGGATTCAATTCCCACCGGTGTCCAAACCGCCTGAAAATCATAAAGAACCAAAAAATCAATATCTACCGAAATCCTTAAATTCTGAAGCGTACTCAGGAATAAAAAATAAATTCATGGCAGGATCTCAAAATCAAGAGAGCCATCAAGTATCAAAAAATAAATATCACCAAGATTTGAGAAATCACAATGACCATGTGGGAACTCATAATTCGGAACCAAACGGCACGGAGGATCAAGAAGGCGTAATAGTTGGTTCTTTACGACTTCCTTTTAATCCAGGAAAGCAAAAATCAACTGGATTTACACACGCTCCAACGTCGCCCTTTCAAAAAATCGAGAAACCTAATAGGAACGACCCCCCTTCGTTTCCAAAGTCAAATTATTTGCCAAAATCTGGAAGTTTGCTGCAAGCAAAAGTGAAAATGTTCGACCAAGAGAAACAAAATCAACCAAATTATCCGCAGTACAAACCTAAACCCAATAAGATTCCTGAAAATGTTTATCAGATCGGAAAATCCGAAAAAATTACTGATCATGGCACATTTAATTATAATTCATTCTGCAAGCAATTTGTACCAAACAAAAATGATTCAAAATTGGGAAATAACACCTACCCGCAATCCGTGGTTAGTGCAGCTACAACGAAACTGATAATGCATATTGATAAAAATAAACCAAAATGTCCTACTGTGACGACTCCGGATACACCGAAGCAGAATCCATTCAAAGATCTACGAAGAAAATCCATTGATACGGAACATGTACCTCCTTCTGATTCTGGAGAGAATTATTCTTTACGCATAGGACCTGTTCATAATATTATTAATGAATCAAAGATTAATTATTTGAATAAGAGTCACCAACCAATATTTTTGAAAATACAAAATGCTCAAGATGGCCAAGAGACTTGTGGTGGAGAAAACAAAATATTAAATGGTGTACAAAGTTACAATGGAAACAGACTTTTGTACAGTGATGCAACAACGTCAAAGGACCATCAGAGTAACAATTATCAATTTGAAAAAAATTATCAACAAGGAGCAACAAGCACAAATATGAGTTATTCAAGACAGAATAGTTCTGAAAAACATAATTATAATGAAAAGCAGAGTGTTCCTGAGCGACAAAAATACAATGAAATGGCGAATTACCCTGAAAAACAGATTTACGATAACGCAACACAAAGTTTCCCTGACAGACAGAAACAAAGCCAAACTTACAATGTACAAAGTTACTCAAAGAAACCAAATCAGTACTACAGTCATCCAAGTTATGCAGAAAAAGAAAGTCAACCTGATAGAAGAGCATTCGAGAAACAAAAGATTTATGGAACACAAAACATTATTGAAAAACAAAATCAAATTTATTCAAGCCTCCCTGAAAAGCAACATCAAAGCTATACTGTTCAGACTATTTCACAAAGTGGAAATCAACCTCATGTGCCACAAACTTATCCCTCACCGAAATATCCTGAGAAACAAGTTTCAAATAATCCACAGCAAACTCCAAATTCGCATTACAGTGAAAAAACGAGACAAGAACAGGAATCTGCACATTATACTATACCAGTAGAAAACGAACGCAAAGCTTCCATAGTCCCACATGATCTTCAAGAACAAAGTTATCAGCCTGTACCAATATTGCCAAAAACTACCCAAGAATTTTTAGATGACGAAAACATACAAAACCAGGATATCAGCTCCGAAGGAGTTGTAACTCGATATACATGTGCCATAGCAACAGTAGCCTCAGTGCCAGAAAGTCCTAACGAAGGACCTGAAAAATCTTATTCGATACCAAAAGAAAAGAAGCTAGATGAAATCCAAAGACATAATTTGTTACAGCAAGAATTAATTAAAAAAGTTCAAGAATCTGAACAAATTCAATTAAATTCCTCCATGGCATCAAAAATAGTGTATCCCACCGGACCAACAGATTTACCAAAATCAGAATATCCAAGTAAAACCTTTGAAATACCAAAACCAGAATATCCTGGTAATAGAGCTTACGAAGTATCTAAACCAGAGTATCCTTATGATTTACCAAAGTCAGATTATTATGAAAAAAATTATAGCATTAAACCTGAACCAATTTCTGGTAGAATCAGACAAGAATCAAACAGTTCAGGAAGAATAAGATTAGAGATCGACTCCAGTAACACTGGAAAGATTAAGCAAGAATTTGACTATCAAAATGTAGGAAGAATTCGACAAGACTCTAACAGTCCTCGAAGATTTAGTCAAGGTTCAACGAGTTCAGGAAAAATAAAGTACGAACCAGAGTTTCCAAACTCTCACTCACCAAGTCCAGTTAGAAGTAAACCAGAACCAGTGATCGAGAGTAACAACACCCAGGAGAAGATTAGTCTCTTCGAAGAGAGATCAACAGCAACACAGCATTTCAAACCAGTATCAGTACCAAAATCTCTGCCAAAAGTAAACGTAGTGACACCTTCACAAATAGTAAAAATCACAAGGAATTCAAGTCCAATAGATACCAGTGACGAATATTTGATGTCCTGTTCGACAAAACCATCTCGATCAATAGTTTTATCAAAATCAGAATCCTGGCACCAATTGGCTGTGGCGAGATCGAATGTCCATTCGACGTCAACATCGCCAACGAAACCGCCAAAACCCAGATCGCCATCCTTAAGATTAAACAAGCAATACGAAGCTTCTAGCTCGTCGGACACTGTAAAAAAAATGGAAGAAAGAATTCAACGATATTTCGAAAGTCCAACGAATCAAGAACCAAAAAGAGAATCGAAATCTAAGAGGCACTTCTCCTCGAAGAAGACCTACTCGGGATTAGCCAGAAGTAGAACGATGCCTCACATTGGCGAAGATGGAAAATTTGACGACGGAGATGTTGACAAGGTCTTTGACAGCCTCTTCAGGGAAGCAACCGGTGCCGATTCTCCATATTAATTGTTCCTAGTTAAAGACAATCATATTACTTAATTAATTCAGTGACTCCGACGAAACTCTTCTGTGTCGTGTCCGGTGTGTGTTTCCGAAGCCCTGGGATTGCGAGAGGCGGACCTTCTACTTCTACTTCTTCCTACTCTTCTTCTTGTTTTCTTTTGGCAGCCCCGAACGCAGTGAGTTCCTTTTCTTTTATTCTTCTCTTCACTCACATATCGCGTCGTAAGGGGTTCAATTTCTTTTGTTATTACTTTTTGTTTTTCTTTTTATTGCTTTTTCATATCAACTTTTCTTCTCAAGAATCAGCATTACGACAATTTTATATAGAATTATTTGATCTACGATCATTATGCGCGGTACGTTAACAATAGAATTTTTCTTGTGTGCAGTTTCTAGCTCGAGGTTTGCTTAGATTTTAGATTGTGAGTTCATTAACTCTCGGCTAGTTTAATAATTACACTTTGTTTTTCTCCTATTCCTGATTACTTTCTTATATCAAATGAGACCTAGTGTGAAATTTTTACAGCAGAGAGTTTGCTACATAGGTTATACCTTAATACTCTAATTCAGAGCATTTTTCTTTAATGAGAAACAAAACAAAAGAAATCAAAGAAAACCGTACTCCATGCGATATATTACTGAAGCATTAGTATTCAGATGGAACTGTGCAGCCAGTATTATAATTGAAAAAATCAAGGATCAGTAATTCCTTTGATTTTGAAAATAATTTCTTGGGGAACCTGGAAGATTGATCTTACGGTTATTTTTTATCTGAACAAAAATAGAAAATCGTGCCAGGCGCAACTCGACAGAATTAGTATCATAAATTTGGGTCATCCGCCGCCAAGGAACACCTATTTTTTTGTACGTCACGCCACTTCATTCTTTACTCATTTTTTTTGGCACAGTGATAGCGGTGGTAGAAAACCACCTCGAATACAAAATTTTGTTTTTCAATATTCTCGTCATACTTTTTTCATTTTTTTGCTTACCCAACTTCGGGAACACGCACCTCACGCAACACTAAAATTCAATCATTAAACACAATGATCGTTAATGAACAATGGCTGTCGAAATCCATTAAAACAATACAACATTCCTCTCAGCAAAAAACATTAAAATTCCAATCGGAAAGGCAAAATTTTTCTTGGCGGTTCTCGAGTGGGACGTGTAAACGCAACAAATATAAATGACTAGAGACAAGTTGAAAAACAAGGGTAAGCGGACAAGAATAAATTTCAGAAAGATCGGTCTGACAAGAGACGATGCTCTGTGGCGAAGTGAAAAAAATGAGTTAAACGAAACCACAATCACACAATGCAACGTACACGTGAAAAAGTTTTTATATAGATGACGTGTTGCAAAGTGAGAACAGGTGTAAACCACAGAGATGCACAATGATAATGGCGCGAATAATAAATAATAACCGTGAAATGTATACATATTAATGTGTTCCACATACATACAGTGCATGAAATTAATAAAACTGTAATGATTAATACACATAACGAATGCGGAGCGTTGACAAGCTCTTAAGTAACCAACAAAGTCATTTTTTCAGCGCCCAAGAAGCCCATGTCGCCGTTTGCTAAATTTCGCCAACTCGATCGACAGAACAGCGCTCCCCGTTCGCCAAGGTATTGCGCCATTATTACTAAAGTGTAATCAATCAGACTCATAATTAAAACCTGCGGCAAAGATATTAGAGTATGTAATTAAATTACAGCACTCCGAAATCGCCAGGGAAGGACTTTCAGTTTAAGTTTACTGATCCCGTGGTGCAGAATAATGCGGCTCATATCAAAGAACGATTATTGGCGTGGTGTCGAGCGAAAACTAAGGAGTACGAGGTAATTAAAATTATTTGTTATACGATAATTAAGAATATTTTCAGATATATTACTCTAACGAGTGAATCGCGTACTCTTGCCGCAACAGAATGTGCAGTTAGATAATTTCTCGACGAGCTGGAGCAATGGATTGGCCTTCTGCGCTTTGATCCATCACTTCAGGCCCGATGCCTTCGATTACCACAGTCTACGTCCTGAAGATCGCAGAAAGAACTTCGAATTGGCCTTCACCAAAGCCGAGTAAGTTATTCTTATTATTGATTAAAAGATACAAGAAAAAAAAGCCGCTTATCCCGTAAAGACATAACAGAATCCTCGTGGAGCAAAATAGTCCAAATATATGTCAATACAACCAAATTTTCCAAGAGTGTTTTCTATAAATTATATTATAATTCAAAAAGAATTCAATAGTTGCAATTAGCTACAATTAACTGTTAGAAAATATTAACCTAGTTGACTTATTATTATTAGGGTTAGTGCTTCTGTAACGCGTGAATCCAACTTGATTAAACGGTCCAGATTCGACCCCGCAACAATTTGTTAATATAATTGAATATTTCTATTAAGTTTTTATTCTTTTTTTTTTTCATTTTTAGCGAAGTAGCAGGTATCGCTCCACTACTCGACGTCGAGGATATGGTGATGATGCGCCGCCCGGATTGGAAATGCGTTTTTACCTACGTCCAATCTATTTATCGCCGCTTTAAGGACGAAGATTGACGCTTTTGCGTTGAACAGATTGTTTATCTATGTTATTGTTATCATATTGTCTTTGTTTCTTTACCATGTTTTCCTATTACTGTTTAACACTGGCTGCTCTCCGCAACCATTACGGACCTTCTTCTTTCTGTATAGTTTTGTATTCCGGGCGTCACTGTACTTCAAAGATATAATATATATGTTTATATATTTACAATGAAGCAGACTGTATGTCATGTACAAAGTACTCCAAGTACTTTATGCTTACAAGAACCAATTGCTTCCTTGTAAAATAGAAAGAGAAGGAAATATGTATTACTCCCTCTTTCTTCGACTAATTCATGCTTCCTAAGGGACTAATGGTAATGTCTTAACAATAGCCCATGTCGTAAAGATAAGATAGCCTCTATTATGAAATATTTATATTGTTACGAGTATTTTACATCAGCTGAGTCATTGCAGGGGTAGCGTAGGTAAGTATAGATAATCGAACTATAATGAATACCTGAGTGTACGGCTAAAGAAATCGCGGAACTTGACACTAATAAAGCTATAGTGAAATCCTTTTATTACACAAAAATCTATAGAATTTTCTTATATTATTCTATTGGTGAAAACCAGACTCTTTTGAGTTGCTGTGGTAATATTCGTTAACGTTGAATTACATTAAAAATGATTTAATGAATGCTTGAGAAATTTTTCTTTTCAATAAATATTTCTTAAACATGGGGAGCGACCGTAGCTCAGTGATGAGGGTGGCGCATTCACTTCTGAAAGGTTCTCGGGATTCGCGCCCAGCTCCTATCTTCATTATATAGGACTAGTTACTGGCACATGTCCCCCATTGGGGATACAGCCATAAGGAAAGAAAGGAAGGATGTTAAACATACCGATGACTATATAATTTGCGCATTTCTATTTCCTAGTCTCATTCGTATTTTCTACTCTCAGTCTGTAATCTGTCGAACTAAATAATTCTTTTTAAAAATAAGATAAAGTTATATACGAGCAATGTATTAAAGAAGAACTTAACGATTAACATTAATTAGCTTCTTTTTCGTCGATTCTAACTTTTTAATCAAACATACATTCGTACACATTACGTTCGAGATGGACGCCATTTTCTTACTATATTAATCAGATGCATGACGAACACTAGGATTACAGATTTCTTTCTTAATTAAAACAAACACGTGCACGCACACAGATATGAACTAATCACTTGAGAAGTAAGAGTATTTAATGACAAAAGAAATGGTTGCAGGAATGAAATGCAACAAAAATTATAACTAACTTCACCACCCTAACACTCGAGATCCTTAACGATAATGATAATGTTAATCCTATTTTAAGATCTAGCTCTTTGAGCGTACTCTTTATATTATAAGTCCACCTCGAACTTCCATAAGATTTATATTATTTCATAGATGTAGTAATAATCCCAAGGACTTATTTGAAGGATTTATGGCGAGCAAAATAAGAAGTGGAAAAACGCAAAATCATATTACAGCGCACTGTCCTCAAGAGAGTTGTTGATGTCACTACGATCTTCGCCAATCATTTCCTGAAGTAGAAGGAACATATTATTTAATTTCTGTCGAAAATTAAGGGTAATTATAAGATTAATAAGAAATTTATGTACCTGCAAGACTTCAACAAGCGCTCGGGTTTCGTCAAGCATTTCCTTACAAATGCGATTCTCTTCTTCAAGCTTCTGCACTCGTTCTGAGAGCTCTTTGTTTTCCTCTAAGGCATCATCTAGAGCTATTCGTCGTCTTTCGGCCAGAACTTTCCAATAATTTTCACTAGGTCCAGCTTCACGCGATATGACATTTTAAATTAATTTTATTATTCATTCAGATAAGCAAATGTTAATGTATTTAATTTTTACTTTTTGTCAAAATCCTTGGCAGCGTAAAAGCAGATAAAATACAATAGATTCAATTGCTCCAGATGTAGATGTTCATACTTAACACAGTTGTATAATGATATATAAATTTCATGGGATTGCTTACCTTCAGAGGTCAAATCTTCAACTTCAATCTTTATTTTTTCACCCCAGGCAGTTTGCACAGCCCTGTCCTTATGTGTAATCTTTTTACGTTTAGTAATTTCGTTCTTCATCTTGTCTGTCATCTCACTAAAAACATGACTGACATTTAACAAGTATTTCATTAGCTTTCATGCTAACAATGATAGTTACTCCTTAAATGCTTCTTTGCCCAATGCTGTGGATCTTAAAATCCTCCCCGCCCCCACCAGGTTCTCCTTGTCAGTTGCAGCTTGTTGAAGAACATGCAATGATTTTCTGGTTTTAACGTCCTGAAATTAATACCTAAAATTAATTCAAACAAACAACTAGACAAAAAAGTTACAAATACACTGAAAACTCCAAATTTCTAAAGTAATCAAGTAAATATCTTCAACCTCAGAGTTGAGTTTAGACAAAACCAAAAAAAGGATTCAAATGTTCTATTGAAAAAAATGGTCGTTTTTCTAATGGCAACAAAACTTACTCAAATATAATGACCGTTAGTGAATCAAAAAAATAGCCGTTATATTATTAACAAATATTATGTAATACAACATACAGAAAATACTTTTTCAAACAGATCAGATATTTCTCTACTTTCTCAAGAATTGTACAAAAATTGTATACTGAATATACTTCAACTGAAATTTTGGTAATAGCGTGATCCATACTAACCTCGACGACAGAATTTTTGGCGGCGGAGACTTTAGTTGTGCCTCCAGGTTTCATGATTCGCTATGACTATTCACACGAAATATGCCTCGAGGATGGCTCACACTGAAGATATTGTACTGCACTTTACGCTATTCTATGCACTCGAATAATATTCGGCGCCTCTCAAAAATTTGTGACCGATTCTTCTTCTTCCTTTTCCTTCAATTGTCTTTGGCGGCTTTATATTTGTATACGTATAAGTATACTAGATGAGAAACTAACCATAAGAAATTCCACTCTCATATAAACGGTTCACTTACCCTAGTGAAGTTAGCCGGCCAACTTTAACTTTTTAACTTTTTATCATACCTAATCGATTGGTGGTCGTTTGGCGGTCATTGGGGGTCTAATTAAAATATTTGGTGGTCAGTCATTCTTTTATAATCAAGTAATGAAAATTTGATCGTGAAGTTAACCGAAAAATTTTTTTTTCAACGAATTAAGTTTTCCAGGTGCTCTATCGATGCGTAATCATTTGGTGGTAACGAATATCATAATTAAAACGTTTGGTGGTCGATAGTTTTCCTACAAAATTAAAAAAACGATGCAGTCTAGCTGAACTGGACACATTTTACCTAATAAAATGTATAATTCTAAACCAATCTTGCTCGGCAAGTATAGGTAAACGCATTTTATTGGTCAAATGCCCCATGTCCATTCCTCAGCCAATCACAGCAATTGGTGATCGCCGTGCAGCGTAGGCATGACTATTGATATCTCGTACATTAATTGAAGACCACCAAATGTTTTAATTAGACTACCAATCATCTGCTAGAGTTTCTGCTTCGAATGGGACCTTGCCGAGCAAGATCGGTTTAGAATTATAAATTTTATTAGGTAAAATGTGTTTCGATGCGATACCCCTGTATCCATACCTCAGCCAATCACAGCGTGTAGTGATGTCCAGTTCAGCTAGACTGCATCGTCTTTTTTAATTTTGTAGGAAAACTATCGACCACCAAACGTTTTAATTATGATATTCGTTACCACGAAATGATTGCGCATCGATGGAGCACCTGGAAAACTTAATTGGTTGCAAAAAAATTTTCGGCTGACTTCACGGTCAAATTTTCATTACTTGATTATAAAAGAATGACTGACCACCAAATGTTTTAATTAGGCCACCAATGACCACCAAACGACCACCAATCGATTAGGTATGATTAAAAGTTAAAAAGTTAAAGTTGTCCGGCTAACTTCACTGAGGTCTATTTCAGTGATCATTGGAGAAATTTAAATAGAAGAAGACAGAATACCCTGAACAGTTTTAAATAGGTATATCATTACAAAGGTTTTCGTTCGATTCGTTTGCTGTGTTTATACGGTATTAAACATGTGAGCAGAATTAACTCATAGTATCGACCTATATCTTTTAATCAAGACTGTAATTGGTTAACTTCAATTAAATCACGAATTGTAGAAATGCATCTCTATTCACAGAGCTTATGAAAGAAATTCTCTAAGGTTTAACTACTTGTAATGTTGGCCAACCTGTAAAATTAATGCACTAGCAGCAGTCTACGTCGTGTGTCAAAACATATGACGATGAAATAAGGATTTTCACGAGCTCCGAAGTTGCCGCGAGGATTATATCAATTAACTACGAAATTTCGACGATTTACTGAATAACCTGTAAGACTGAGCCTCGTGGGAAACACTGTCAGGCGGTCATAAAGGTCCTTCAGTCCTTCGAAGAGGTACGAGTTTTGATAGAAAAATCTTCCTCGTGAAAATTGGAGCAGTCACCATGTCACGTCCGGGAGAATTATATTTGATTATTCATATTATTTTGCCTATCATTCGTTGAAACTTCTAGTTTAATGATGAAAATCAGTTTTCCATTAGTCCATTATGTAACTACATGACGTTGTGGCATGTGTGCTACTATTTTAATACTCGTTCCAATTTCTTTCAATCAAATAATAACAGTTCTCTATTTCTTTATTTTTGTAATGATCCGTAGATTATTTTGTATATTATTTACTGCAAAGAATTACTCTGTTGCATGAGCATCGTGTTACTTATTTGTTGCTTAGGTTATTGTTGTTTGGCCTAAATTAGAATTGTATGATACCTCATTTGTTATAGTTACAATATTTATTGTTGACAGATACCATTTAGTAGAAGTATATTTTTTATTCAATAGTCATGATTTTTTATTTTTAAATAAAATGACTTACAAAGTTGCATATTGATCATGGATAGATAGAATGTTTTTCTTCGGTTGAATGATAAGTTGGTGATTAGTTTTTTAGTTTCATTGAATATTTGCTTGTTATTTTGAGATATTGTTCTTGATTGTCAGTATCTTTTATTACATCTTTGTATATAATAACCCAATTTGGTGCTTTATAATATAATATTTGAATATTTTTAATAGTCTTATGGTCCTCATAAGTCATCATGCTGATAATGCGCTAACTATATAATACTTTGTTCAATATGTCAGATAAAAAGTCTGTGAAATGTAAGTCACTATATAATTTAAAAACAGCTAGTAATATACTTTTTGAGTATATCAAATAATTAATTGTGTCTACTTTCATTTACATTTGCTTACATAACATATTGCCTTAGTGACAAACGTATGCCAATGTAACTAACTTTATTTTACAATGATATTTACCAATGTTTTTGATGCAAATAATGTCTACATAAAAATTTTTTCAATTGTTTCAGGCAGAGAATATTTGGACATAATTGGAAATGTTAAGTCATATGTACACCAATTTTCAAGGAGTGTTCATTTCCAACTATCAGACTGCAATAAATTGTTAAGTACACGTACTTAACCAGATATTATTGGAACTGAATAGGACTGATTGTAAACAATGTCAGAAGGAAACGCAGCTGTTGCTCCATCTCCAAACAATCAAAATGGTGCAGCACAAGATAATAATCACAGTCTTGCAGGTGCAATTGGACCTGTCCTTAATAATAATAACATGAACAGAGCAAGAAATAATAATAATCAGAATCCTTTATTTAACGTGCGTGATCGCTTGTTCCACGCAATGTTTATAAAAGCTGCATTAATTTATGCAAGAACCTTTCCACGGCCTGTGAGAAGGTTTATAGAATTTATAATTTTATTACAGGTAAGCGATAACTTGTTAAGATTTATTTCTACTTTGTGGTTAATATTTGTACAATAAAAAAATATCTTTAATCGCTGTTGAATGTCAGTAAATTGAGTCATTCTGTAACAAAATTCTTTTTTACATTATTAGACATTCATTTCTAGGAATAAATTGTTCGTCAGTATTAGAGAAAATATATGTATTTCTATTAAAGTTGCAAATGAAATTTATGTTATATAACGGGGCTAATTTGAATCAGATTATAGGTTTAAACGGTGCATATTTAAATTTGTGTAGATCATCTAACGTCATAATACAAAAATTCCCATTGTTATTTAAGCCACTATATACTGATGAGACAAAGACGTAATATTTAAATGCAGTAAATTTATGATAGTATTAATATTCTTATAGGATAATTAAATGAACGAACTTTTCCTTCTTTACAGGCAATAACAGCATTTTTCATGTTAGCTTACATTCATATAGTCTTTTCGCGTGCACCTACAAATTGTTTAGATCATATAAAGGATGAGTGGCCGCGGGACGGTATACTCAGAGTGGAAATACTAAGAAATGGAGCAGATGATTACAGTATAGAAAAAAGCTATGCAAAGGAGGAGAAATTGAGGCAAGAGAAGGTAGACGACATTGCTAACGTTTTGGGAATTTTAGCCAGAGATGGGTAAGTGTTTATACTCCTCTTACACATTAATATTTAGCAATATTCTCGTAATCAGTATTCAATTGTCCTTCAATTGCTTGGATATTAGATTTGTTATATACGTTGATGTATATTACATTCTAGAATGAACACAATTTTGATATACATATATGTATAATATTTCATTAAATCCAAGCGCATCAATCAAAGTTGGTTTTGCCATTAGAATCAAATGGATGGGCTAATTTCAATTGGCTTATTTGGGCTGAATAATCATATATACATATATGTTGCTAAGTATTTGCCACAAGTTACTGTAAGGTTCAATTTGGACGTTATAAGAAGTTAGAAAATTATTGCATTTAGCACATCGTGTATATGTATATATGAATAGTAGATTCTTTTTAGGAATAAATTAATTCTTGTGAATTAATCATTCCAACAGATTCATAAACATTGAGCCATCGGCGGTCGACGAGCAAAGAGAAATCAATGAGATTCACGAGGAAGAAAGTCAGAATTTCACTTTAACAGAAGATGGAGATGAAATGAGTAGCGCCACTGTTGGTGGTGATGATAAGAGTTCAAATCCAAATTTAAGTATGACAAACGCAACTATAAGTCCACCTTTATCTACGAAGCTCTGGAATGGACTGAATACAGAAAGTCAAGAGGTAAATAATAATTAATAATTAAATATTATTGCCACCATGTGCAATGTAATGTGCGTCTTATTGGAATACGTTGTATTCTTACGTTGCTTAAATTTTAAAATTGTAGTCAGCAGCTGAAAGTACTGTACCACCGACAAGTTCGTACAAAAATGTTACTGAGGAACACGACAGTGAATTACACAATGGAGACAATATTATTCAGCCTTTGAAAAGTCAAGTTTCTGAAGTGGAAAAGATAGTGAGAGCAGGTAAATATCAATATTTAATTTATATTTAGCATTACGATTACAATCAAAACCACAGTATGCCGTACGCCGTTTGAAATTGATACTTTAGAAAAATTAGATCAATTTTTTAATATTATTTAACCTTAATTTTTTCCCTTCTATACAAATATATTTTTTCGTACATAGAAGAGTTATCTATTTCAAATAACAAATGCGCAAAGTATGTTTATGATGATTTACATTTATTCCCTGAATTCAGAAGTATTTTTGATCGTATTTCGTAAAGGCATTATTTTTAATCTGTTATCAGTTTTTCCAGAGGACGAGTACATAGTGGAGTATTCTCTAGAATATGGATTTCTACGGCTCTCGCCTGCCGCACGTCAGAGGCTAAACATTCCTGTGAAAATAGTCACCTTAGATCCTTCAAATGATAAATGCTTCGGAGATGCATTTTCACGTCTGATTCTCGATGGATTTCTTGGTTACGATGATTTACTCATGGCAAGCATCAAGACATTGGCTGAGCATGAGAACAACAAAGGTTACTTGCGGTAAGAATGTACAAGTCATCTCAAAAAGGAAACTAAAATAATTTAGAGCATCATTAAATATTATTGATCTTTGTCAATAGTTTCTCAGAAATTATGATTCTCAGCAATCCCTGAAAATCCGAAGGATTTTAATTGAACACTGAAAAGCTTACCGAGAGTATTGCAGTATTCAAAAATAGTTATTTAATGTTAATTTACGATTTTATTTTCTTGCAGAAATGTTGTTACTGGGGAGCACTATCGTTTTGTCAGCATGTGGATGGCTCGGACTTCATACTTTGCTGCATTCTTCATTATGCTGCTGTTTGTGAGTATTAGACAGTTTTTTTTTATAGATACAATATCTATGTTTGATGACAAATATTTTTATATAATGCTCCGATGAGTGTCAATTCGATATTTAAAAATATTTATGTCACAGTGAAGTCACCATATCATAAAATCTTATCTATCATCTTTATCACTTGTGCATGCCAATACTTATAGTATAATATGAATATTCATTCGCGTAGCTATCGGTGAAAATATTATAATATTATTACTACAATAATGTGATAATGAATGACAATGATAATACTGATTATAATATTAATAATGACTATCCATATTATAAATTTTTCGTACAGCACATTTAGGAGACTTTTGATGGTCGTTCGGTAGATAATTCTTGTATAATATCTCAGTCGAAAGTAAGTGCACCAATTACATCAATGTAGTTGAACATTGTCAGTTGTTTATTGTGCTAAATTGTGTAAGATTTTGTAATAAGAAATTGGCTGTGTGTAGTAGATTTATACTTTTCAGAATCTACTTTTGGAATCTACGTACAACATTGAATAATCTTAGATATGTTGAGGAAACTCGAATTTTGGACATAATGCGCCGTACGGAACGTTGAGACATACATATACCCGATTAGGACAACTACGCACTAATGATAATGTAACTTCTGCATTTATTTTAAAAAGTGTTATTTTATCACTGCTGATAAAAAAAACATCGTAACTCTATTGATTCAGTGACAGGAGCGTCACTGTTTTTTTCCCTGTGAAATCCACGTAATTCAATAGCTCTTAGAAAATTATCGTTTCTACCACTTTATCATCAGGCTGCGTAGTTCATTACTTCAAGATAAGAATAATTCGAGTCATTGTTAATCCAATAATGTGCTGCAGCTGAGCAGTGTGCAAAAATTGTTATAAATATTCGTCGCTAAATAAAAAATCGTCGCGTGTTGTGCTTTTTCAGTAAAATCAACAAAAAACTTGACGACACTGAGAATAAATAGTAAAACTGCATTTTTCAATGAAAAAAACAATTAGCTGGGTAAAGATATCTTTGTTCACTGTAAAGATTAGTTATATAATATCAGCAATTAATATGAGTAGAATTCGATAAATTATCTTTTCTTCTTGTAACACGAGATTGTTTGTTATTTCGAAAGTTTTTGAGCACTGCATTGCTTTATAAAATCATTACTCTCTTTGATGTGAGTTAAAAAATAACTGTATCCCATTAAATTAATGATCAGTCAAGCTGGTTCGCCTAGGATCATAATAATATTATTGCAATACATATATGCGAGTACCATTATATCGTTGACTACAAAAGTATTTCCCATTTAAGGTATTATCCTCGAAACAAGCAGAGGGACAGAGATCCTTAAAGAGTTTTCACATGACTGTGTTTAAATAATGCAATAAAAAAATGAAAACGAATTTTCAAGATTTTCAATTTGCAAATGACCATAGTGTGATTGTCCATGCAAAACAATTGTCTTCTAAATATTTCATTCGCTTTGATCAGCTGGAAGCTGAGATATTTCGAAAAAATTATTTTAACAAGAAAGGTATATCTATACAGTGCTTTTTTTGGCTACTTTCATTACGTATGTCTCCTAAACGAGCCAGTCAAGAATTTTGAAAATTTCCACGTGGAATCGCTAAGCTTTTGCCAAGAACAAATACAAAATTTATATTCGCATCTTGGTGGTGCTCCAAGCGATCGAATCACCTTAATGATTGTCACTTTACAGGAGAAAAAAAGTTATACGTACTTTTCGCTGAATCGACGGAATTAAAATAAAGAGTATCAGATATTCCTGAATTTATTGACTTTACCTCTAGCAAGTTTTATAAATTTTGTATAAGACCAATATGGCGATAGCTCAATATCCAGCTATGCACGATTTGGATGAGATTCGTCGTACAATTTTTCACGATATATACAAAATCGTAAAGTACCCACTGTTATCATATGTACATACGCACTGTATACATATGTAGGAACAACTTAAAAATTTCGTATTTCTAAACAGCCTTACCCCCCTACCCCCACACCTCCAATGCTTAAGCGAAATCGAGACAGAAACTACCCAATAACATCCCCCAGATTTTGGTTTATTTATTTAGAGAGACGCTATCGAGAAACTTGACTGTTAAATAAACTTAATTACGCCTGGCAAAGAAAGATATAAATTCATGCAGCAGATGGCGCATGATAAATATCAAATGTTAATTAGCCATGAAAAAAGAAAAAGAAAAAAAGAAAAAAGAAAGCAGAATGAATATGGTAGCCGATTTGTTCCTGTACGCCAGATAGATTATTTCGGTCTTTGTTGCCGATAGGTAGGAGGACGTGCGCGGTCTTTCATCAGGGAACTTTGCATGCGTACCTATACGGTATATACTGGAGTCTCGCACATGTAAGAGGATATGGCAATCAATTCAAACTAACCACCCAGTGAGGTAACTTGCCTGTGCCCATGCAAGCCCATAGAACATCCCTAGGACCCCCAGCTCGTATCCTCCACTCGAATCCCCTCGGTGTTGAGCCGTCGGTATAAATCAACGTTATTAGGGGCATCGTATTCGCAGTGAAGCCCTCAGACTGGTCATTTTCTATCAAATTATCGTGAAATATACTGTACGTATATGGTGACCTTTTGCTAACCCTTGATAAACCTTTAAGTTTCCCGACAAAACGAAGTGAACGACGACAAATATTTCTTTTTTATTTGTCACTATATTTTCACGTTGCTGCAGAGTTCGTGCTAATAATTGTCCGTTTATCTGTATGTATTTTCGATTTTTTATTGATTTTTAGACATTGATTCATTTACGTGGTTGTGGCTGCAAGCACATGAGTTAGCGTTATGTCATAGACTCATGAGTTTATTTCGAGTGACCTATCGTATTTGAACGAAGTAACGTATGCGGTATTTGAAATATATATATATTTTTTTTTTAATTTACGTTACCTTTTGCTAATTCAGTTATGGAGATCAGATGATATGACTTCAATTTATCATTTCATTAGCGCGGTTAATCCGTAAAGCTTCGAGAGATTCGAGTTTCCCGGAGTGATCAAATCAATATTTACGTGATACGTAATACTATTGTAATAGGTGTTTGAAAAAAAAAAAAAAGAATGAAATCTGGCGGGGTAATTGTACAAGTTTAAAGGATAAGTTTTGGAAACAAATTTTGAAATATTAAAATTGTCAAATAATTGGATCACTTAACGCAAGATTAATTTTGAAATCAGCGAAAATATAGCTCACAAGTCATATGAGCATAACAGTGTGGCTTATCAATTCAAAGTCTAAGTGAAATTCAATGTATGTAACAGCTCTTGCTTGATATCTATGGAAATTCGTCTAATTCCTACGTTACATCTGTAATTCATGATACAAGTAGCCTCTAAATGTTCGGGCTGTTTTCTCAACAACGTACTCCACTTAAGTCAAGTGCATTGACAAGAATTGGCGCAGGAGAGTTTACGTTAGTTTATTTGAATGAGCAAGGGAGAGTGTGGATCTTGAGAACTTGTTTCTATTAAAACGCAATTTACTTGATGTTACGCCATTAGGGATTTACTTCATTTACTTACAACGCGATACCTTTTTAAAACTCAATGAAATAATAACTACGACGAAGTTTCTTTTCGTAATATACAGAAATTGAAGTCAAAATCATAAGCGATATATTTTTTGGCGTCATATCTGTTTAATCTTTTTCTTATGACACGCTCTTTCGGTAAAATGTGGAAGTCCGATGCAGTGTATCTAGGATTCACTTGTTATTTATATTTTTGAACATTATTTTCGTAACCATAGGTCTTTACTGTAATGAACGCCAAGGCTCAAACTTTTTTTGTGTTACGATTACTGTTATTTTAAAGCATAATATAACGTAGTATATGCTATTGTCTCGAATAACGTTTCTTTTTTTTTTCTGTGTTCGTTGATCACAACACAGTCAAACGCATAGTCATTTACCGTAACTTCATATGTAGAGAATAGAAGCTTGAGTATTCGTGATTATATCAATTATGAAAAAGTCCAATCAAAACGACGTGTGAATTTAAATAGAATTATTCCGAGATTATTAAGTATGCATCGGTCAATTGCTAAGTTATAAGTTTCTAAACATCACCGTTTACCATTAGCATCGCCGCATCGGCGTTTAAAATATTCTCTTTTTCATTTTTATTAAAAGTCTACATACTTAATTGGAAAAGGAATAATCTAAATATAATCCGCCCGATATCACTCGGATTCCTGTAGGAAAACGAGGGGGCAGCTTCGTATATCCCATTATGGGATGTGACGTATAGAGACATTACGACGGGTATAGTCCTAAACGGTTTTTCGTTGTTTCCTGGCGTGAGAAAATCTGCACCTTTTATCTTTGTGAATCCGATTTGGTGACGTCAAGTTTAATGACGTTTGTCAGACAAAGTGACAGTCCTTAATAAATCCAATAAGCGCCTTTTCGATATATCAAGGCCTTCGTCCCTGAAGTCATATTCATTTTATGGTGTCTCACGTTTTATGCTCCCTATGGAAGTTTGGGGTTACAGGGCAAACGAAGGGTTTGGCCGGGACGAGGGTGTAAGGTCTCGATTCTCTTCGGTAGTTAATTAACGCTTCATTATAGCTCGTATATCGAACAGTCATTTTGCATGCGAGATATCGACACGGTTATCCTTTTGGGACTTTGTATATTTAATATATACAAAGGTACGGTAATATCGTACGCGACGATATAATTCTTCAAAGATTCCTCATACTCTGCTATTACCGACAGTCAAGGAACACCATTATTTCGTTCAGGTTTCGTGCACTTCATTTCTTTCCTCGTTTACTTTTTCCCGCGATATTGTTTGAAAGAAAATTTTGTTTTAAATTATTAATCGCTTAATTCCAATCTGTCCACATAGTGACAATAAATAATTTGGATTTATTTATACGGGTCGTGGATTTTTGGTGACGTTCACTGACGCGTCTGCATATTTTTATTCTTTGAATGTTTTTCTTCAATTGGAAGATGCGACGTGCGTGTTTCAGTACTTTTTGGCGTTTGAGTCGCCTTGTTTTTTGCGTCTCGATTGTGCAAGGTCTGTAGCCAGATTGTCATGATGCAGGTGGATTCCTTCCTCGTAGTCCGCACTGAATCTTTGAATTTCATTTCTCGTACGCCCGTACGAGCTTCGTTACTGCTTTATAGATACTACGGAGCTTTGAGGTTTAGTTCGTTTCTCTTCGTCTCGATGTGCTTTTTTCTTCCACGTCAGTCTTCGTTCAAGATCCATTCCCAACTATTTCACGCTGTCGCGTTGCGGGAGCGGCTGGACGTTGAGGTTAAGTAGTGGGCAGTTTTCTCCTTTGTCAATGTAACGTAATGTCGACTTGGAGTTTAACGAAAGTAGATTTTATACTTTTAAAGCCAACCGCGTCTTATTTAGCAGCTTTAATCAAAATTGATTTCTATTGTAAATGCCACCGGCGTTTTTTAATTATATCCTTGTCTCGGTCAATTAAGATGTACCCACTAAGTTTTTCGAAATACACGATATAGCCGTGTTATATTAAAAATCATTAGGATTGGTAAATTTATCGGATATGGCCTATCCACAATTCGTTTAGCACGGACTGTATCGTGACATTCTATTAATGGAAAATTAATTCCGCCCACGTTGTAGAAAATAATTTAAGATCAACTTTTTAGTTTTCCCCCGTATACTGGATTTAACGTGTTTATCGTTACGCACGTGTCTGACCGGTTATTGATTTTCGTAATTTGTCTTCGGCACGGGTTATAAAGCACCGCGCGAAGCACCTTGCCGATGTTTGTGCTCTGTTTCGGTCGCCAAGTTTGAACGAGGAAAAATTAATGGTTCGTGTACGTGTATGCTATGCGAGGAATGATCATCAAGAATTAGCAGAACGTCTTATATCCGATTGTTCTGGTTACGATATAAAAATTTTCAATTAAAGTCTAAAAGTATCCGTTGTATTTACATATAGTATCTCACGTTCGTTAAATTTATAAAGCATACACTCAGTCGCTATAGGCTTCGTTATATAAATAATAAATGATCGTATGCTTGTAACGTTTGTGTTATATCAATTTATTATTGTTTGCTGAATACGATAATTTCAATGTAAATTCGAGAAAACTTGACGAATTTCAATATTATGTTCACTCTTTTGTTCACTTCAGCAACGTGCGTGATTATGGTCGGGTATTCTTAATAGAAGTACGGAACATTCAAATATTCATATATGGCGGAATTAAGCACGTAGATAGATATTTGTTAATTTTATATCTCTGGTGATTATATGAAGATGATAGTGTAAATGTACGACGGTCTTAAATCAGCGTGCATGTGGTAACTTGAACAGATGTGGCACAGCTCACGCAATTACTCGCAGGTTATGCACGCTGTGAATCAATTGGATCATATGCGGTCGAATGAATGGATCAACATAGGCGTAATAGCTTTATACTTACTGCTTTCGTTTCAATGCATTAGCATACTGCATTATCGCGATAATGTAATGAGTATCAACGCATCGTTGTAAAATACATACGCGAGAATTGCTTGCATTTGTATTATAAATGTTATAAATTTGGCGTTGGGATATTTTGGGGACGATTTTCATTTACGTATTGGCTACTTTGAGGAAATTCCGCTGTTTTGAGGTTTGTCATCAAAGAATTTTCAATCTTTTTTTTTTTTTTTTTAATGTTACAAACCCGAAGTTGTGAAGGGCTTAGAAAACGCTTCTTTAGGTTAGGTTAGGATAGAATTCTAATGCTGTAATGTCCCAAGTAAGTAGTTTAAAAAAAATGCATCAGCTCGCTATTGTGAATGGTCCTTTATGTTTCGTGTCCTCAAACTATACCATCGACAATTATATATATATATATATATATATACATATATTCTAAATTAATAAAAATAAAAAAGATCCTAAAAAGATCATAAAAAGATCCTAAATTAATAAAGAACGAATATCTCGATCTTTCTCTATATCCCTGTTTAATTTTCTACCGTAAATTTGTCATCCCTTTCTCACAGTTCTTTGATCTCTCTGTGACGTACTCGCACGTTTATTAATTAATTTTACTTCATCTCCGATTGAATTAATTTTGATGTCTTCAACGTTCCGTAGAAACGAGATTAATAAGTTTTAAGCTTTATGGAACGAACACTATACTTCAAAGTTATTTTTTCTTTATTCAGCGTGTTGGTAAATGCAAAAATTATTAATGTATATAATTCAGTGCTCTGTATATAATAATAATGAACATACATAATCCGCATTTAACCCATATAAACTATATACACAAATCTATAGAGAAGAAGGGTTAAGCGTACATTTGAAGAGAGAATCATTTATTGTTTACTGCAATTGACAAGTTTAATGAGAAATTGTAATGTCTAAGGTACATTCTTGTTATTGCCTTGCATAATAGTGTATGTCGGAACGTATTGTTATGCAGAATTATGTATTTTATGGAACCTTGTTGTTACTCAAGATGATTCATGCTTTTTTTTCTGAATAAACAAAAAAGAAATATATGCCACAGTACTTTTTGCGGAAATGGAACGTTGCCAGGAGCTTGTTTAACTACATATGTGTACTGTGCATCAGTATGCATAGACAAATAGTCTCATGGAATGAAATACAATACATTGATAATTAAATACAAATAGGACAACGTGTGCTGCGGGTACATGTAGAATTGATCATCTTTATTATGTATCTCGTTCCTCTTGGGGAAATAGTATTGAGATACAGTATTCTTCTCGTCGTCATTTATCAAAGTTATTACAGTTTTTGTAGAAAATGATTCCCGTAAAAGACAACGCGGGTTTACTTTTATTGCTTTAATAAACAGCAAAAGATACAAGCGATTCGTCAGTAACAGATATATATCGACAAGTAAATAGTTTGACAAAACATAAACGGAGAGAGTTGCCGTTGCTCGACACTGAATGGAGCTGACAAATCGTTAATTGTTCTTAGCCATATTCCAATGATCCCCTGTAAAATACAATGATATATCGAATAAATGCGCAATAGATTCATTTAAATCCGGGCGCCGCAGCACACTTGAGATGCTTTGACGCTGTTAATCCCTTTGTTAACATATCGACGGACATCCGATCCGTCGGGATATATTCGATTTTCAACTCGTTCCGCGTTGAACAACTTCTCGTATGAAATGATACCGAATGTCAATGTGTTTAATTCGTTCATGAAAGACAGGACTTTTGCCGATCGATTTAGCGCTTTGGTTATCGCACAAGAGTTTCGTTGCTCCAAAATCTTGTACGAACTCTGAAAGGAACACGCGGAGATAAACTGCTTCTTTCGAAGCTTCTCCCGATGCCATATACTCGGCTTCAGCTTTTGACAACGAAACGGATTTTTGTTTTCGTGATCACCAGTTTATCGCTGATCCTGCCAATTTAAAGGCAAAACCGGTATAGGATCTTCTATCATCAATCTTAGCAGCCCAATCAGCGTCTGCATAATCAGTCAGTTCCTTGTTTGTGTTTTTATTTTTTTCAAAAGTCAAACTCAAATCTTGGGTCCCTTTTGAATATCTTAGAACGCGTTTCGCAGCTTTCCAGTGTTCTTCGTCTGGGTTTTCGTTGTACTGGCTGAGAGTACTCACGGGATAGGCTATAATAATAATAATATCCATCAGTATAAATATTGTTTTTCTCTTTATACGTGAAAATTGATATCTATCAGAGAGTACACAAATGAAAACGTAATATCCAGCAGTATCTATGAATGAGCTTATCGACTTTTAAGATACACCAGATCCGCTATCGTCCTCTAATCGTTTAGTGCAAATTGTGATAACATCGAAGCCTCTCTCTGGTGATCATATTAAAAGACGCGAATATAAGGACGAGACACGACAGTGGCCAAGGGAATATCAAGGGAGAAGCTGTACTCTCCGTTTTGAAGATCCCCTGTGTGCCGCCCGAGTAGCTATTTGTGCTTGGTAGATGGAACGTTAATACACACACTCACGACCTTCTCCAGATCTAGACACAGGTGGATCCTGATTCAAGCTAATCACAGGACAATCTAACCAATACCACTAGCTCTCTTAGTATCCTCCCTTCCCTCCCATCCCTTTATCCCTTCGTAGTCCATCAGCCTTCCTACCTTCCCCTCACTCTCTCACTCCTTGTACTCTGTATTAACCGTATTGTGCCCTTTGATCCTAATTAATACATGACTTCATTGACGAAAGTTTGGAAGAGACGCGTCATCTGAAATTCTTTTTACGATCATATTCACCATTTTTTTGCTGGACAATATGCGTGCTATTGTTATTGTCATGGATCGCGCTGACCTCTCATTTATTATTCTTCATTATGATAACGAAGGTATCCAACGACGTCGGCATATAATCTCACTTGGGAAATTTCGAAATTTCCCGATTACAGTTCGGTTCAGTCTCCTCTGGCGCCATGAATGGAACGTTTCGAAACGGGTCTCCGCGGCCAGTAGCAATTTTCCAACAATGGCCTTTGACTCAAGTTATACGCTTGCTAAATGCATTATACTTGGAAGCTATACGGAAAGTATCAGCATCGATTAGATGTGCCTCTGTTAAGGCAGCGAGTAAATATTCTTATCACCAGGAGTGCTACTTGACTGAGTTCCACGGATTCTTGAGAAAATTGACCGTTCAATTTGAATGGATCAATCCGATGGTATTCATTTTTATTTATTTAATTATCGCATCCTTTATCAGCGACCCTCAGTCCCAACTCTTTACACGATGCATGTAAAAATATATATATTCGCATGCATATATAAAATAAACATTAACACGCTCAACTCGTTCTGCATTTTTATCCACAGATTGCGCGACTCGCCGGTCGATCAAGCCGGATCGAACGTGTTAATTATACAAGAATTCTCTCTTATGCCTCCCCATAAACCCTTGCCGAATGTTTTTCGATTTAGTCCGTGAATTCCTATTGGATCTTTAAAGTCCAAAAAAGTGTCTGCAAATCTGTGCCAAGTGCGCGACAATGAGTTTTGAAGCCAGAGTTCTATCGTCGTTCCATGTCCCAAAAGATACGTTCACTCGGAAAGGGATGGTTTCCTTGTGCGATCGATCGCACGTTTTTCCTAAATATATAATTATTCATAGTTGTAGCCAGTGGGTAGGAGAGTCATGAATAATAATCCCGATTATTAAGAACAGGAAAGATCACGAACAGGCAACTTCACGCTTAATCAAGCGAAGCATCGAGAATTTCGAGTAAAAATATACTCGATAAACATGGCGCTTCGAGGGGTTTGCAGCTAAAGGTTCTCGAAAGAGAAAGGGGTGGGGGGTGGCAGGAGGTTCTATTAAATGGTTCGAAGGTGGTTGCTGAGAGCGTGATAGGGGTGAAAGGGGTAAATACATATATAATCGCGGTACGGGTGTATAGAATTCTGGGCAAAACGAAGTCACGTGACGCTGCACGTGAAATCCAAGCTTGAACTGACCTCGATGTCGTTCGCTGTCGTAGTCACGTGCACGGGACTGTCGGCCGCCTCGCGTTTCGCCTATCCCGCCGGCTCCTTTCTTTGTCATGTGCACGCGGCATCAGGACTCCATTACAGTGCATTCGTGTTGCGTTATGCGAGCGCGCTGCTGCTCCCATCCTCGGTTATAATATTCAGTACGAAGGTGGGACGGGTGACTACACTACTATGATGTCCTCTTTGCAGATTATTCAAAACCCGATGCTGGTTGGGAATAATTAGATGGGAGAATGTGTGGCAGACGAGTTAACAAAATTGTATGACGAGAATAACGAACGGTAGTAACGGGGATTCTTGGCGGTACGTGGAAATTGACTCGTATGGATAATACTACTTCAAAAGAAATATATCAGTAGCACGGGCCAAGAGGATCTTATGCACTTGGATAATATGTGAGAACTTTAACTGTTTTATGGTTTGAATTCTTTAAACGTCTGGAGAACGTGCGCGTTTGAAGTATTATTGAAGATGTGATTTTTTACAGGAGGATATCAGGGTATTCAGGATATCAGGAAATAGTGACTGATGACGACTAAGACTCTTGATTATCTGAAAAAAGCAAAGAGAAAAGTTTGATCCTCGTCCTCGGAGCCATTAAGTACTAGGCGAATGGGATCGGCTGTTCTCAGACAGGAGAATGAGGAAGGGAAAGAAAGTAAAAGAATATGGCAATGGAAGGGAAAGGATTAGACCTTCCGGTAGAAACTGCGTTCTATCCATCAGCACGCATTCATAATGCAAGAGGCTAATCAATCTTCGGTGCGTTTTGCGTCGAGATTCTCTTTACTTTCTGGATTTCCTTCTCTCTTGAATCCTCGTCTGTTCTTCGATTTCAGTAGCACGGCTGCTGTATTTGATTCAGCGAATTGCTAACTTTTATAACGAATGCGTGTACCGGACAGTGTGCTCAAAGTAACGTTTGTCTTTAACTTATCTTTTTGCTTGACCTTCGAGATCGTCAGGAGACTACAGTTTTGGCTCTAGATAATTATGAAAAAAAAAAAAAAAAAACTTCGACGAGCTTATCAGCGATGCTCATTTACGTAAATTCAACTGATATCGGAATTCGTCTGTCGGCTAAGCTATGCGAACAGTGAAATTATTTCGAGTACGTAGGGAAGTCATGAGATTTTACGATTTTCTGTGATACGACAGCGCACGCTGGTGCTTATCATAATAAACGAATGTTATCGTAATGTTTGTGTACTGTTTTTAGTATTTACGATTATTTGCTATATTTAAGAAATTCTATACCCCAGTCGTTATCAGCTTATACCGATACCTCGAGAATTTCGTGATTTCATTATTACGTTAACGTTAACGCCTTGTTTAATTGCGTGGTTATAAAGGTTCCTCGGTGCAAATAATAGATTACACGCAGAGGGTATCAGGTGCCGATTTCAATCTGCACTATTCGCAATTCAACTGTATTATTCGCTCATCCCGCTAACCGATAGCGGGCGGTATGCAATTTGCCGGTTGCAATCCTGCTGAAGTTAGTCTAATAAAATTCCACTTGTCCTGTTGGGTGTGTTCTCTGCAGGGCACACTGTGCTCCACGTCCCACATTCGAAACGATCTTGTTCGATTTCCAGACAAATTCAAATTGCCAGAGACGTCTGTATTATTATGTATATTCGTAACTATTCGTAATGGAAGTCTCGCTGGCAGACTGTTACAATTGCTGAATATAGTAATAATGTGTATTTCGCAGTGACACAGTTAAAATATTGTTGCTCTTGATGAAATTGCGCCCGAACGTTCTATGAGGTCGCGATAAATCTCTGAGCGCACCGTTTCGCCTGATATATATTGATTAATCATTGGCAGACACGTTCTGACAGTACGAGATACGAGGATACAGAAGATCGACTATTTTTATTTGAGAGCAATTAAAAATATTGATTTAAAATTATTATGCGTGAATTTTATAATCAATTGTCTAATATATGATTATTTATCTTTCAGACTGTATCTATTTCCATGCTGCTTCGTTATTCTCACCATCAGATATTCGTCTTTATCGGTGAGTCAAATATACATTTTTGTTTTAAATATATATAGAAAAACAATGTATTATCGCGATTATTCCAGCGATCGTTAGCATCTGGATAACAACAAATTCTTATAAGAACGACAAAAATTCTAGTAAGACTGTCGTAGTAAATTATTGAGATTTATCGTTACAATGGTACATCTTATCGGAGTTGTCATTTCTGCTAGTATTTTTTTTTTTTCTCCAATCGCTCTAATAATTATTTATCTGCGTGTAATAGGCAAATTGGTATTTTATTAGCACCTAGCGTTCGAAAGAATTTATCAATTCATAGTCAATTAAATCCTTTAACTTATAACAACGAATTTATTCTACTGGCTCTTTACATAATTGTCATGAATGTTGCGAGCGCAATGGTCCCGGAACTCGTCATTGTCATCACTCGTGATGCCTTTGAAACTATAAAATTATTTATGATTTTATTTATTATCTCACGTGAGGTTTATTATTTTCTGCTAAATTACGCAATAAAGTTACAAAAAAAAAAAAAAAAAAATAAACGACAGCCAAAAAAATAACATTTATACTATCATAAAACGTGAAATTTTTCTTGCAATATAATAATGTTAAATGATAGTGAAGAGTTCTTTCATACATCACGACGATTTTCTCATGAAAGAATGCAATGAAAACAATGACAAGCGCTGTCGGATTTTCCTTGTGGCGGATTTTCAAGGAATTACCAAGGGCTATAGTAAGAGTAAATGATTGTATATTCAAGATATACGTAATCTCGTCTGTCTCGGTGTCTCGTAACTGACTTGACCGCTTAAAATATTACGGTTTCCTTTGACGATACGGGAAAAATATTTAAGGACAATTTTTCTGGTACAAAGGGGCCGATACTCTGATTAGTATAATTTTTTTTTGGAGATTTCAAAATCGTCGGTTTTTTAAAAATGTTTTGACTTATTTTTTACACAGTCTTGTCTCATTGCTTGACTAATTTGTGCTGCAATGAATAACGTGTAAATATTTTTATTTCTCGATAACGAGGTCGGACCAATAATTGCTTTTGGTCGTCGATGTTTGCTCGTGCAATAATTCAAATTTCGAAGTTCCATTATTTCCTTATCACTTATTTTAAAAGGTTGATCTATTTTAAGCTTAGACTCTCAGACCCGTTTACCCATATGATGCGTTGAGAAATATCTAGTGGGACTGTGCTGATATTATTAATTGCACCCTTATAATAATTTTCAATCGTATTCATCCAACTTATAGATTCTATAGTCAGTTCACGAGGTCAATGTGCTTTTTTGACAGATGCAAAGCAATGAAGGCTGTTGGGAAATACGTGGCTCTGCATAACGTTCTTGTTTAAAAGTATGAATGTGCATAATTTGTCACCGGAATATACTTTATTTCTCTATTTCGGCATGTGTTTCCGTAATTTTTACCGAAAACCGATTTTCTGAGTTTTTCGAACTTTAAAAAATCCAAATCAAACTCGTAGACCTACTGTGGGTCGTGTTGTAATTTTTCAAGGTCTTTGGTCTCGGGTTTTATAATGCTTACTGATGATTATGAATGACGACGTGACATGGAAACTTTTTGTGTTACGTAATGTTTAACCATTCCACGCATTCGGTATGTGCGTTTGCACACAAATCCCATATCTTAACATGTATTTTAGTGCACATGCATACGAAGAGTCCAGTGGAAAACGCCGTCTAGATATATTGTTGGCCCTGATAGAATGCACGTGCGCAGCAGTGCGTGCTTAGATATTCGATCTATGTCCGTGCGTGCATTGTTAAGGCTCGTAGTGGCTGTTGAAGCTGCTTGTGACGTTTACATGAAAAATTAAGACCTTCGACGAAATTGATCCGACGATAATAATGACCTTGAATAAAATTATCACATGTGAATTTACTTCATATGCTACAAGACTGATATTAACGAGTCGATGATTGAAGCCAAACTTGATCTTGTGCAGTTTTTTTTAAACTACCATCTTGAAACGTAATAAAAATAGTGAAGTATGTAATGAAAGCATTTTAATGGGGTGCAATTGATGAAGTTCACTTGGAAAATATGCTTTAATATTTAAAAAATTTGACAGCAGTTATTGTCAATTTTTTAAATATTGCTTTTTATTCTAACGAAGTTAAATACTCTGACTGCAAATATTTGTTTTAAGTTAGGGCAATTCTAATTTGAATTTAACGTTCTGATTTTCATGATCCAAACGTCAAGTCATACGTTCCCATGAACCTTTGCGATAAGTATTAGTGTTTTCGAGGGAAACGAATATGATCAAGTAGTATTGGAGATTTAAAAAAAAAGTCTTAATATCTTTTTGCGATTTAAAGAGTCCAGTTTCTATCATTGTCGGTTGAGGTTGTGCTGGTATACAAAGATATAAGGACGTGCCCGATCTTACTATGAAAAACGTTTTACGGTTTGCTGTATTCATAGAAACTGTGTGGTGTGTTACACCAGTAAAAGGAAATTTGATCCTAAAAGGTTTATTAAAAAATCTAGGCAGACTTGAAGTTTATTTCGTGAATGCTTTCAGTTTGTTCGCTTAAGAAATAGATATGATCGCATGGAGCTTAAAATTTGGCCAATTTTTTCTTGCAAAGAAATTTAAATTAATCTTTAGGTGTTTGCCGAAAATGTATAATCGTGTAAAATTCAGGCTTTTCAAATCTCTGTAAATCACTGTGTATTTAGAGATTTTCTTTATCATTTAAATTTAATATAGCAATACCAAATATTATATAATATGTCAAATTATGTTTCTATCTTGCAAAATCTAATTGTAGATCGAAGGATTAGATTTCGGTAATTGAATTTTGAAATTTGGTAACTATGGATCGTTAGTTGTGTTTACGAACAGATTCAGTTTCATTTCATTTCAATGATTGGTTAATGATCGATATATGTTTCTGAGATTCGTTATAATTTATTTTAACTGATTCTAATACACATATGTCCTTGGAGCACGACGATATGGAATACTAAGAAAATACGCTTAATGCTATTTTTATACTATTGCGAAATGATGTAAGGAGTGCATGCAGATGACTGCAAGACATGCATAAAATGTCAATAAGTGTTCGGCCAACACGCACATTGTTTTACTGCATTTTAAGTAGTGCAAATGTTGGACGAACCCTGAAATTCCTTCATCGTCTTATTTATTACCATTTTTTAATGGTCAAGATGAGCATGGATGACACGATGCATTAAATTGTTTATATACGTTTACTAATCTGGAGAGTGAAACGTGATTTGTCACTAATGGATGCAAATGGATGCTTATAAAGGAATACATTTTTATTTTCTGGTTAGTGCAGTAGATGTCTCGCGGCTACTTGGCATCGTCTATTGAATAAAGAATACGTCTTGTTCACGGGCTTATATGGTTAGCTATTCAGGTGATTGTTTGCAATGGTCAATCGTAAGAAGTTGGCTTTTGAAAGTATAATTAATTTCATAGGCTATAAAGTTTGAATTATTTTTATAAACGAATTTTTTTAGACACCCAGGATTAATTTTCTCTCCCTTATATCCATGAGATGCGATCCACGCTCCGCTTAGACATTCTGAATATGTGTATAATTTTTAAAATGAAAAAAAAATTATGTCGTATGTCTCGCTGCTCATGGACCTCTCACGCGTCTTCTCCGAAATCGCAATTTTATTGCCCGTTCACAACACTTTTCAAAAACGGAGCATAAGGGCTTGGCGGATCGATTAAATTTAATTCTGCAATTAGAAGTTTGAATTGAATTGAATTTGATGGATTATATTTTTGTAATTAAATAATAATACAAGAATGTAAATAGTTAGGATATATTTAAGAATTGAACTGTTATCGATACTACCCATTCCGTGATATTTTTCTCTGTCGCGAAGCATATGCAGAAATAAATTTTTATTTAAAAATCTATAGCTATTACGAATGACGCTTTAGTATTAAATGTAGATATTCAATTTTTGTCAATCATTCTCTTATGTAGAAGTACAACAGCATATTCGCAGATTTAAGCGGTCAGTGCCAGGAGTTTTGGTTGGTACTGGGATCAAAGTAATCGTCTGCGGTCTTTGATACTCGTTCGTAAACCCTATTGGAGTTTGAAAACCGCAGATAATATTCTTTAACGGTTTGAGGTTACCTTTCAAGCTGTATGACTTTTGAACTTCTGACAATTCTTGGACTTGAAATTTTGAGCCAGCGTCACGTGTTCTTGGAATTTGCCAGATCTGTATTTAATTTCATTGGATAAAATATTTAAAACCACTAAAGGGCCCATAACATTAATTTTACCCTGTTCCTCCACTCCTCGCTCCCACAATAGTGGATGCCACGACTACCTTACTAACAAAGCCCTATAGACCATACTAGATTTCCAATGTTTTCCTGTATTCCTACTAT
>JARQTH010000475.1:0-147130 GCA_030142595.1 Trachelus iudaicus | reverse complement strand
GGACTAAATGGAAAGGTTAGCAAATGATACTTTTTCAAAGAACTCAGAAAAATGACGTTTACACGTTGTACGTGCTAATTACTTATCTTGGATTTAAAAAAAAACTGTGAAGGTTAGAGGACAGGTTACTTTCAAGGTCAGGTCAAGTTTAAATCCCTACCAATCCCTACGAATCCCTACCAATCGCTACGAATCCCTACCAATCCCTACGAATCCCTACCAATCCCTACGAATCCCTACCAATCCCTACGAATCCCTACCAATCCCTACCAATCCCTAACAATCCCTACCAAACCCTACCAATTCCTACCAATCCCAATTTTAAAAAGTGCGGTGCTGCTGCTGAAACCCGTGTAGCAGTCCAATTTTTGGAAAATTCGTATTTTAACGATGTCATGTAGCAGAATTATTGTTAAAACCTATCAGGAAGTATAGAACTCTCCGAGAACTATTGAAAAAGCCTATTGTTGAATCACCTTAAGAGATTTTTAAAAAGTGCGGTGCTGGACCTGACTAGCACCACAATTTTTGTAAAATTCGTATTTTAACGATGCTTCGACTGTACTGTTTCGAATGGGACTAATTGGAAAGATTAGCAAACGATACTTTTTCGAATAACTCAAAAGACTGGCATTAACACGCTGTACTTGCTACGAACTTATCTTGAATTTAAAGAAAAACTATGGGTGTGCAAACGATGAAACGCGGAGATTTACTAGAAAAAAAAAACTCTTTCGAATGGGACTAATTGGAAACGTGTGGAAGCGATACTTTTTCGAAGAACTCAAGAAAACTTTGTTTTCACGCTGTACTTGCTACATACTTATCTTGCATTTAAAGAAAAACTGTGAGTGTGCAAACGATGGAACGCAATGGAGATGTACTCGCCGGAGCTGGTGCAGCTGATCCGTAAATTACGGGAACTGGATCCAAGAGACACTTGGATGGGCACTGCACTAGGGCGCACCACTGCACTTCCTGAACACTCACAGAAATTCCACGGAATTGTTCGGATGTCGCGAGAGGAGCGCGAAAAGTACACGAGCGAGTACTTGGTATACCGTATCGAAACACGGCTAGAAAAACTGTCAACAAATAGCACGTGAGCGCGATGCAGCTCGTAACACCTGGGTCGGTGCCCCGTGACAGACTGCTTTGACAGTAACCAAATTCGAGAACTAATTATTATGATCACCTGATTGGTCGTGATCCTTATAACCGTTAACTCTTCCATGTCCCTCAAGTCGTCCCTTTAAGCCAAATTCTGCCGGTCCTTCGAGACGTCTCCGTCGGGTACTCTCCTTTGCCGGACAACTCTGTACGTCGAGACTATCTCCCCACGGCAGATTCGAGCACCTCGACCTCAACTAAACAATAACGAATTCTTACGATAGCATTGGTGTAACTATACGAATCAACCCGAGAGCGCAGTTTCTGAGCAGGGTGGTGACTCGAAGCGAATCAGAAAGGGAGAGCGTTATCTGTATTGGTAGTCGGAGTCGCCTTGTGACCGTGAATCGAAAAAGGACGTCACAAAGCTTATCCGTGTACCAACGTATAAGTACATCGTTCAAAGGGTTGCTCTGGGAACCAGCGGTAAGTTGTGGAGAACCTCTGTCGGCCAGGCTACACGTTCGTGATCACGTTCAGCTCGGCTACGACGGGATATGCAGTATCAACGGAGGCGGTGATCGCGAAATCCTACTCCCGGACTCGCCGCTCCCGTTTAGCGCCATGTTTTTGGTATCGCCTGAAACCATAGCGTTGTGCATCTCCCTACTCATCTCTGTTTCAAGAATCGAAGATAGCTGGCAACAATTGGCGCACGATCGGTGCAGTTGGTTATAGCTGATACTTCTGTTTAGTCCAATAGTAACTTAAATTTCTAACTACTGTGTAATTGGTTAGTTACAAAAATATAACGGTCCAGGTTTTCATTTTCGTTTACCGTGTCGTTTCATGGGAACTAACCCAAATACAAAGCGAAGCCATCATAACCGAAAAAATCGTAACCTCAAAAATATTTGTGGTGCGTGGACGCCTTGTTTGAAGCACGGAATTTTATTATTGAGAAGAGTTATACTAAATCTGTTAAAGTATAAAACGCTACTATAGTCGTCACTACTGTCTGAGGAATGTCGACGGACTTTTATATACGTTATTACGTGGGCCACAAGGGAAAATTTGGCCACGAATTTTTAGAATTCGAATTTCGACCTGATGGCAAGCTGCGTTATGCCAACAATTCAAACTACAAGAACGATACAATGATTCGTAAGGAAGCTTATGTACATAACTGTGTAATGGAAGAGCTGAAGCGAATCATACAAGACTCAGAAATCATGCAAGAAGATGACTCCCTATGGCCACAGCCTGACCGAGTTGGTCGTCAAGAACTGGAAATTGTTATTGGGGATGAACATATCTCCTTCACCACATCCAAGACAGGATCTTTGCAAGATGTCAATCAATCTCGAGACCCTGAAGGACTGCGATGCTTCTATTACCTTGTCCAAGACTTAAAATGTCTTGTTTTCTCTCTAATTGGACTCCATTTCAAGATTAAACCCATATAATTATAGTTTTATACTCTTTTACTATATCAGAATGAAACAAAACTTTCCATGTATAAGACCCTAATTTCGACGACGCCGATAATATGTTTGTAACGTTCAAAACTATTAAAATATCAATTCCATACTATTCCATGAAATTCTATTTATTAATCCATCATAATTCTAAATAAACTTCCTCATAACTTTAAATAAAGTTTATTACGTGCGAAACCCGATTTCCTTCCGCTAATGTTAAGTTTTTTTTTTTCTATAATTTACCTTCTAGCTGAATTAAATAGGAATTTTTTATTCATTGGATAACTCTTTGTGTCATTGACAGTCTGACTGTCATGGTGGGAGTACTTAAATGAATTGAGTAACACGTAGCTCATGTAATAAGAAACGTTATTGGTTCGTTAAAGAATCTCTTTTGCCATTTAGAAGTATTTGGTGATCCACTATGACGTTCAAATAATGTGTAGATGAATTGGAAAAGATCAATGGGAGACAAGTGAGATAAAGCATACTCGCATTTTCTAACCTATAAAAGAATCATCTGTCTAATTGCTTATTATTGTTCTCTTTGTCTTATTTCTATTTCAGAAGTACTATGTCTTCCTCTGGACATTCACCAGGTAGAGAGAAAGGCGAGAAACGTCGTACTGTCACGGATTCAGTTCATGAGAGGTTTCGACAATCCTTGATTTACTGTAACATCTGTCAAGTACAATTTCCTGCTAACAATGAGGCAATACAAAAACATTTTGGAACATCTCATCCATCCAATAAGTTTTGTCAATACTGTAAAAAAAAGGTTTATTTATATTACACAATCGATGATGATAATAACTGCAAAACTCGAGAATATGTCTACCATAGATGTCATCATTGAACTAGTCCATAAAATGTAATTAGAAGACTGAGCCAGTTCGATATGTTGATCATTTTCAGATTATGAACAATTAGATCTGTTAGATTAATACCAATTACCATGACGTTTGTCATTCAGATCAATACCTTTTTAATAGATAAATTATAATCTCTAGGTTATAAATGAAATCTCAAATTATATCAATTCTATACAACAAAAATATTGCAGTCTCTGATTGTAGTTTTAATTGACCAAAATTGAGTAGAATATCAGAAGTGTAATATATATCATAAAACAATCCAACTAATTAACAAGTTATACATTCATTACACCTGTATCAGGCAGTCAAATTTAATAATTCTCAAATAGCCTTAACAGTTATTTATTGCGTAAATAAACACATTGTACGCATAAATTCGCTTGAATAATTAATGACAATTTATACAAACAATACTTATATTACTTTATCCTGGAGAGAAATTTCACATTGCAAATATAATTCTAGTCGTGTCCAAAGTCTCGATGCCGAGTAATAATAATATTCATTGTATTGTTATTCAATGAGTCTGATAATGAAAAGCTTGCAATATATACATTCAACTAGGTGCGTTTGAAAGTATACTGACTAGCTTCAATGTGCAGCGAACAATTATATAAAGGGCTAGCTGCTCACTATCAGACATATTTATAAATCATAACAGAATCCTCATGCAAAGATCTTTGTCTGCTCTTTTTTAATAATAGTATATAAAGAATTGAATAAGTAAAATGATCACTGAAATGCGTAATTCACCAGACAATTCATAGATCAAAAGTCTTTTGATAGTTCATTAGGGATAATACTGAAATAATGAATATACTCGTGGTATAGTGTACATACTGATGAATTAAAGGAGCATCATGAGGGCTATAACTAGAATTTGCGGCAGTTTAGCGAAGGCAACCTATTCTTTAGTTTTGCATACGTAAAATACTCATACAAAATTGTGACTATATTTCATTGTTGCCTGAATAAATAGTTCCTCAAAAGTATCTATTCGTGTACGTTATTCTGTAAAAATAATTTCAATCTTGTTGGATAATCCGTCATCACTCCAGTAGCACCAAGATCGAAGGCTCGTTTGAATTCTTCTTCCTCATTTAACACCCAGAAATATACCTGAAAAATGCATATCCATATTGCACTAGTAGTATTACAATTGTATTACTTGAAGAGATGTGTAGTGAAAAACAGAAAGATTTCCCCAATAGTAAGTGGTATTATTTCCCTAGTATGATAGCAAAGATAAATTATATTTAACGAACTGATTCGTTGGTACTGTGAAATAATAAATTGTACAGGATGTACCACATGATTCATATAATTAATGTCTATTGAAAGGGTGTAACTGAAAAATAGTCCAGTAATTGTAAGTGACACAACACATCCTGTATGATACATAAATGAGAATAACTATGAAAATTTAGAAAAATTAATGTGTTTTTCTCTTACGTGTATTCCTCGAGCTCGTAGATGATTAAACAGGCATGGCCTCATTAATAAAATGTTTATCGACCGGACTAATAATTTCTCCAATGGCAAAAATGTTGAGCTTGGCCTCCCTTTGCGACTGTTAAAAATAATTACAACTATAATTTTTGGAATAATTTCATCTTATATTACTACAAGGTATAATGATAATATAAAACATTACCGAAGATATATGGACGGAAGGAATATTTCCAAGTGAGTTTCTCGTAGTGGTATAAATGGTAATAGGCCAGTATACATTAGAATGATTAACAGAGTTACACGTTTCATAGAAAAGAGTAGATTGACATTAGGATTCTGAAGCAAAGAATGATGTTAAATAATATACTAGTTAGAATTGTGTATCGTAAATATATGTGACCTACTAACCGTACGATAACACTTTTTCGTTATTTCATTACTAAAATTACCCCATACTGTATAATCTTCACGATGATACTGCTTTATTAACTCCGAAACTTTAGTTATAAGTTGATCATCATTTATTTTAATATCAATATTAATTGGCATACCAGGAAAGGCCTCAAATACATCACGCAAGAGTGGGAAACGTCGCTCTTCCACATTATCAGAGCCAACAAATTCTTTTTCTATAAATTTGTCAAATATTAAATAGTTGCTTTTGATTAATGTAAGTGTAAAGTATGGTTTGAAAATACCTGGGTCAAAATCAATGGGTAATCGTTGTTTTAACAAGGGTAAATCCTTGTAATCTAATTCTGAAATATTTTTATTAGTTCCAGTACTACGGAGTAGATTTTGATCATGAGACACAACAACTTCTCCATCTCGTGTCAAGTGGCAGTCCAGTTCCAACATCTCTGTTCCAATAGCTACTGCTCTAATTAGTTATTTTTCAATTAATATATATATACATATAAGCAAACTTAGAGCTATTTATATAAATTCATGTATATTGACTCAATAACAAATATTTCTACAAGACAAGTAATAACTTAATATTTTATAATAAATCTCAAAACACAAAGATACATGTTTAATATATATACAAATATAATTTTAACAAATGGTAACTAAAAATTCAAAATAAGTTCATATAGAACATAATAATTTATTACTGTAATGTATAATCATTTAACTTACCGTTTAAATGCATACATGGTATTTTCATAATTTTCTCCGGCACCTGAAACAAAGGGTAATGAATCACAGATAACATTGTGTACACTTTGATATTTAAAGAAAGAAATTATGAAAAGATATTTAAACCATAACTGGTATTCACCTCCTCTATGACTAATATGATGACATGTGAATTTTATTCTCTTTTTCTTATGTATTAATGTCGGATATTTAAAAAGAATCACTGAAGTTATAACATAGCTACCAATTATCGCGTACAATAACATTTTCTATTGTTCGTCGAGAAACGGAGAATCATAAAATGACACACAATCATTCCAGTCAATTCTAGCAGACGATAACCGGCGGCCAGAAAAAATATATAGATGGGAAAATCTAGTGGTAATTTCGTAGAACTTACACTCCTGGAAGGGGAATAGCCTAGATCAGCCTAGATGTCTTGAGCTGGCAGCCAGTGAAAAGTGGCCCCAACATATTGGCTTAGTTTCCACCGTACAAGTTTACACAAAGTTTAGAGCCCTTATTGGTCAATTCCATTCAATTCCTATAAGTGATTAGTTAACTCTGTTTAAACTCGAAAAACACCACTGAGAAAGCAAATACATTTGATTGGTTAAATATCACATGTTGCAAGATTAACTAGTAAATGACCAATCAAATGTATTTGTTGGCTCAACGGTGCTTCTGCTATGGAATAATCCTGATTGGTTGACCTCGCAACATTTTGCTTTTTCGATTTTGTTTCCCGTACTTTATGCATGGTTGTGAATCAGTACCATAAAAATGGCTTTATTTGTAGTCAATAATATAAGGCCTCTTAAATTTCATTTGCTTGGCCTTCCAAGATTAGATTACGATAAATACAAAAAACTTATTATTGTGTGTATTATTATAACAATTATTTGTTTGACTTTATTTTCATTTGCACTTATTTATGAAAATTATTTACAGGATAATGGAGGAGAGGTTTCAGTAACTGGTGGCTATCCTGTGATCAACTTTTCCATGCCAGGATGCTTCCCAAAAGATAAAATGGTTTTCCATGTTTGCTACATTGAGGAATGTATAAAAGAAAAAAGAATACTAGACCTTGTGGATTTTAGGTAACTATAATTATTTGTGGACTATGTTATTTTAAATGATTTTATTGTTGCTAGAGTAGATTTACAATATTCTTCTTTCTGAGTTTAGTATTTCGGAAGAAAATGATTATGAAGGTTGTCCATTGTCCATTCTTATTTTTGGCAATCCACGATGCAAGCTGTGAGTTATGCAAGTCTTAAAAGTAGTTCACTAAAATTAATACTGCAATGGTTTTATTCTTCTTACAGTGCTGCTACATCAACAAATTTTCCAATGTTGAAGAGCAATGGATGTTCACACCATAATAACACAAATGATGATACGGATGAAAGTGAGACTAAATTTGTTATTAACAGTGAAGAATCGTTTATAACTTCTTCATGCGAGAGAAGATCAAGAAAAGAAAATGTTTCTAATATTGTGGAAAAATTACACATAGATTGTAGCATCAGTGAGGATTATGATATCAATAACATAACCGATGATATTTCCAACAATTCAGAAAACATGACGAGTTCAGTTCCAAAAAATGTATAAATATAAAACCTGGGAACAATTGATATATATTTGACTGGAATACGAAATATTCATAAACGTTCTCATTTAAAGACGTCTCCAACTTTAAAATGATAATTATTAAGTATAGTAAATCGGAATGCTAGTGTACTAATATATTATGTTAAACCTATATATTGATCATCTGTTTATATTTTTCAATACAATATAATCTGCTGCATATTTAAAATGCAAATTTACTGTAAACATAAAAAGGAAGTAAAGAAGAATAAAATTTCATATTTTTAATTGCGGCTGTTCCTGGACGAATATCCTGTGCAAAATGTATTCATACGATGGGCTGAACACGGTCTTGCATACAGATTTTACCCTTGGAGGGGGTAGTCTTCTTATGGCCGATTTCTTCACTTTCGCATAAAATTTATCCTCAAGATAAATCCCCAGGTAACCAATCATTTTCAAGTTTTAGAAGTTTATCCACAAGATAAATTTTATCCGAAGGTGAAGAATTTGGCCTTTAGAGAAGCATCTTTCACTTCGCCTCATGATCACAAGAGTCGTTGCGATCAAGCGACCCGTTCCTATTTCTCTCTTCCACAGCCGACTGTAGAGTGAGATAGATAAGAGGTCACTCTCGATCACAGCGACGCTTCTGACTAAAAGTTAAAATGTGTCGTGCTTCTACACACGTCTATCCCAAACGCTGAAAATTGGACGAATTGCAAGACCGTGGGCTGAAGGACATTCACCAACACGCGGGCGAACGCGTCTCTCGACCAATCACAAACTGTGAACTCTTGTGGACGCGTTTACTATTGGCTGATGGGTGTGACTGCCACCGATGGCACCATGAAAGAAACGCACAAATAGAATCCAATCTCGTGTATTGCATACACTGGGCAATTGCAACGAGGCGATGTGAAGCGATGGATGCCGCTATAATTTCATTCTAGCACGCAAGTTTGTAAAGTTCCGATAATTGTTTGGGAGAATAGTGTTTCTAGCGTGGGCGTAAGCCACATTCGAGGTACGTTTCATATAAATTGCCATAGCGGCATTTAAGATAAAATATAATATTTAAACATTCATACGTTTTACATACGGATCTTTGTGCTCAAACTTTTTCCATCAGAATATTCTGGTTATGTGTGGACGTGTATGGCGTATCGTGGCGCGTATATCATTGGATTCGATAAAAGGAAAATATATTTAAAAAAACATTAGAATTTATCTTGTTAATACTAATACCGAGTTTATTAACTCCAATTGTGAGTAATAATATTTTATATTTTTTAATCTTTTTTTTTATAGGCGGGGAGGACATTTTGTTGAGAAACAATGTCGATACCACCATATCTATTGGGGCCCAACCCTTGGGCCACAATGATGGCCCAACAACAAGCACATGCACAGCTTGCAGCTGCGCAAGCTCATGCGCAAGCAGCAGCTCATGCACAGGCAGCACATCACGCACACTTGCATGCCATGGCTGGGCCTCCACTACCACAAATACCTAAGCAGCCTGAAGTACTTTCTGAGGACAAACTGCAGGAAAAGGCTCAGAAATGGCAGCAGCTCCAATCAAAGAGATTTGCTGAGAAACGCAAGTTTGGCTTTGTTGATGCTCAGAAGGAGGATATGCCTCCAGAACATATAAGAAAAATTATTCGCGATCATGGCGATATGAGCAGCAGGAAATATAGACATGACAAGCGTGTTTATTTAGGGTAACATGAAATTACTATATTCATTTTATTAGAAAATAATTTTTAATACTGTTATATTAGTTAAAATATAATTTAATTATTTCAGAGCTCTGAAGTACATGCCACATGCTGTCATGAAACTGTTGGAAAATATGCCAATGCCTTGGGAACAAATCCGTGATGTAAAAGTATTATATCACATTACAGGAGCCATTACATTTGTGAACGAAATTCCCTGGGTTATTGAACCAGTTTATATTGCTCAATGGGGGTAAGTTTATATACTTTTTTCTTTAAATATTTTAACAAATTTATCGAGTCACAGGATATTGGTATTATTATATTTAAATATACTAACCTATCACGACTCGTAAAATAAGGTCACTTTTGCCCTGTGTTAGTGCAGTATATCTAATGCAGTTTCCAAAATGACAACAATATAAAACTATAAATAAATCCTATGATCGATTCATTACAATGAATTTATAGAAAATATTAATCCCTATTTTCAGGACTATGTGGATAATGATGCGACGAGAAAAAAGAGATCGTCGTCACTTCAAAAGAATGAGATTTCCACCTTTCGATGATGAAGAACCACCGCTGGATTATGCTGACAACGTCTTGGATGTTGAACCTCTCGAAGCTATTCAAATTGAGCTAGACTCTGAAGAAGATGAATCTGTCGCATCCTGGTTTTACGAGCACAAGCCACTCGTTGGTACAAAGTACGTAGTCACTATGTTAATACTACTAGAACAAATGATTCAGTCATGTGCAGATGATGACATGCGTAGGGGTCCTGAAACCAACTATGAATGTGGGTTGGCAGTCTAGTATTTTTATCAGGATTGTCTGAGACGAACCTGGTAAATTGTCTAGGCTGGATCAAGCGCTATCCTGAGCACAACATGAATAATATTTTATTACAATTTTAGAAATATACTTATTTGGAAAATCTAACATGGGGCGTTACCTTTATTTTACAGACACGTCAATGGCTCGACCTACCGCCGTTGGAATTTATCGTTACCGCAAATGGCGACACTTTATCGACTAGCAAATCAACTTCTAACTGATCTAGTGGATCAGAATTTCTTTTACCTTTTCGATCCAAAGTCATTCTTCACTGCGAAGGCTTTAAACATGGCTATTCCTGGTGGACCAAAATTCGAGCCTTTGGTTAAAGACTCAAATGCAGCTGATGAAGACTGGAACGAATTTAATGACATTAACAAAATTATTATTCGACAACCTATTCGTACTGAATACCGAATTGCCTTTCCGTACTTGTACAACAACATGCCGCACTTCGTACACCTCTCCTGGTAAGTGCATTAAAGATTATACGACTGTCTGTAGTTAGTACATAAAATTAATTTTGCTTGTTTAATTAAATGAATTACCACACTAGTTTTAGGACTTGTATTGTAATGTTATGTTAAGTTCTACTAGCAGTGTGGTAGAAGAAAAGGTGGTTGTTATTCGTCGCCTCGAAAAGTAACGTTGGCGACTGCTGATACTACCTACAATTAACTTTATTATAAAAAGATGCCTTTCATGTGTAATTAGTTATAATTAATCGTGAGTTTTTATAAAATTTTCGTAGGTATCACGCACCGAATGTTGTCTACATAAAAACGGAAGATCCTGACCTACCAGCATTCTACTTTGATCCTTTGATCAATCCAATTTCTCACAGAAATTCTTTAAAGGTGAGTTGAAGTATAATACTTTAATTATTAAAGTATTGCATATGAAATATGAAAAGAGGTAGAAGGTCTGTACTGCTGAATATCGAGTGACAGGATACTGACATATCTAATCTACAGAATGTTGGTCTATGATGACTCGTAGAGAAAAAATCACCTTTGCCCTGCGTTAGGGTATTTTATCTAATGCAGTTTCCAAAATGATAACAGTTTAAGAAGAAAAAAATTAAAAAATTATTTTAAGCCCTGTATGCATCACTTAATGTTAAATATCTGGGTTATTTTTCAGACGGTGGAGCCTCAAATTGAGGACGACGAAGATTATGTTCTTCCGGAGGAAGTTCAACCATTTCTTCAAGAAACACCCTTGTATACAGACAATACAGCAAATGGTATAGCTCTTCTCTGGGCGCCTAGGCCTTTCAATACACGTTCTGGTAGGACACGACGAGCCATCGACATTCCGTTAGTGAAGTCCTGGTACCGAGAACATTGTCCACCTGGTCAACCTGTGAAAGTTCGCGTCAGTTATCAAAAACTATTAAAGTACTTTGTACTGAATGCTCTAAAGCATCGACCGCCAAAACCGCAGAAGAAGCGGTACTTATTCCGTTCCTTCAAGTCAACCAAATTTTTCCAAACAACAACAATAGACTGGGTCGAAGCTGGATTACAAGTTTGTCGTCAAGGATACAACATGTTGAATCTTCTCATTCATCGAAAGAATCTTAATTATCTCCATTTAGATTACAACTTCAATCTTAAGCCTGTGAAAACATTGACTACCAAGGAAAGAAAAAAATCTCGTTTTGGAAACGGTAAATAACTCAGTAAACTATATGTATATCCGGAACATTGTAAAGAATTGTTAATCTTTTGGTCGTACAAATTTAAAAATTAATACTTTCCTTTTGTTACAGCTTTCCATTTATGCCGTGAAATCCTTAGATTAACTAAATTGATAATTGACTCTCACGTACAGTACAGATTGAACAATGTTGATGCTTTTCAATTGGCTGACGGGCTTCAATACATTTTTGCTCACGTTGGACAGCTTACTGGAATGTATCGTTATAAATACAAATTGATGAGACAGATCAGAATGTGCAAAGATCTAAAGCATCTGATATACTATCGGTTTAATACCGGCCCCGTGGGTAAAGGTCCAGGCTGTGGATTCTGGGCACCAGGATGGCGCGTTTGGCTCTTCTTCATGCGAGGTATCACTCCTCTCTTGGAACGGTGGCTAGGTAACCTTCTCTCAAGACAATTCGAGGGTAGACATTCCAAAGGCGTCGCAAAGACTGTGACGAAACAGCGCGTAGAGTCGCACTTCGATCTGGAACTTCGCGCATCCGTGATGCACGACATCGTCGACATGATGCCAGAAGGAATAAAGCAGAACAAGGCCAGAACAATTCTGCAACATCTCAGCGAAGCATGGAGATGTTGGAAAGCTAATATCCCTTGGAAGGTACCAGGGTTACCAATTCCAATTGAGAATATGATCCTCCGTTATGTCAAGATGAAGGCAGACTGGTGGACCAACACTGCCCATTACAATCGTGAGAGGATAAGGCGTGGTGCCACTGTCGATAAGACTGTATGCAAAAAGAACCTGGGCCGACTGACTCGACTTTACTTGAAAGCTGAACAGGAACGTCAGCATAATTACTTGAAGGATGGTCCTTATATCTCCCCAGAAGAGGCTGTAGCCATTTATACAACCACTGTTCACTGGCTGGAATCAAGACGCTTTGCGCCGATTCCTTTCCCGCCTCTGTCGTACAAACACGATACGAAACTTCTTATCCTAGCATTGGAGAGACTCAAGGAAGCTTATAGTGTCAAATCCAGGCTTAACCAAAGCCAGCGCGAGGAACTTGGTCTTATCGAGCAAGCTTATGATAACCCGCACGAAGCTCTGTCTAGGATTAAACGTCACTTGCTTACCCAGAGAGCATTCAAGGAAGTGAGTCTTTAAATAAGTTGATTCTTATCATTAAATTTTATTAACATTTTTCCACTTGATATTACAATGATGAATATTTGTGTAGGGGTCTGAGTACGGTTCTTAGATGACACCGAAACTGCAACAGTAAACATTTTCTGTCTGAGATGGATCTGTTTCTGTTGTGGTTCGATAACTATGCGCACTGATCACTCTATGTACTTTTTTGAACTGTGGTGCGAAACTATCTGTGTTATTAAAGTCTCCATAATTTCTTTTTCCAGGTTGGAATAGAATTCATGGACCTCTACAGCCATTTGATCCCAGTCTATGATGTTGAACCTCTTGAAAAGATTACGGATGCTTACCTGGACCAGTATCTCTGGTACGAAGCGGATAAGAGAAAACTTTTTCCGCCATGGGTTAAGCCATCTGATACCGAACCGCCGCCGTTGCTCGTCTACAAATGGTGTCAGGGTATCAACAATCTTCAGGAAGTCTGGGATGTGAGCGAAGGCGAATGCAACGTCCTTCTAGAGTCGAAATTCGAAAAGCTCTACGAGAAGATTGATTTGACCCTTCTAAATAGATTAATGAGACTCATTGTTGATCATAACATAGCTGATTATATCTCGGCAAAGAACAACGTGGTGATTAATTACAAGGATATGAACCACACTAACAGTTATGGAATAATTCGAGGACTTCAGTTTGCATCCTTTATAGCTCAGTATTACGGCCTGGTGCTGGACCTTTTAGTTTTGGGATTGCAAAGAGCAAGTGAAATGGCTGGACCACCTCAGATGCCAAATGATTTCCTAACCTTCCAGGATGTCGCATCCGAGACAGCACATCCTATTCGGCTGTATTGTCGATACGTAGATAGGATACATCTATTCTTGAGATTTTCTGCAGAAGAGGCCCGTGATTTAATTCAACGTTATCTCACGGAACATCCTGATCCTAATAACGAGAATATTGTCGGCTACAATAACAAGAAGTGCTGGCCTCGGGATGCTAGGATGCGGCTCATGAAACACGACGTGAATCTTGGTCGTGCTGTTTTCTGGGATATCAAAAATCGTCTACCCAGATCCACCACTACCATTCAGTGGGAGAACAGTTTTGTGAGTGTGTACAGCAAGGATAATCCGAACTTGCTCTTTAACATGAGTGGCTTTGAGTGTCGCATTTTACCCAAATGCAGAACGACTCATGAGGAATTCACTCATCGTGATGGCGTATGGAATCTTCAGAATGAAATAACTAAGGAAAGGACAGCACAGTGTTTCTTACGAGTGGATGATGAGAGTCTTCAAAGATTCCATAATAGGGTTCGGCAGATCCTTATGGCTTCCGGTTCTACTACGTTCACCAAAATTGTCAACAAGTGGAATACTGCTCTAATTGGTCTAATGACTTACTTCAGGGAAGCTGTAGTCAACACTCAGGAGCTTCTTGATCTGCTGGTCAAGTGCGAAAATAAAATTCAGACTAGGATTAAGATTGGGCTGAACTCAAAAATGCCTTCAAGATTTCCTCCTGTAGTCTTTTATACTCCAAAGGAATTGGGTGGACTTGGTATGCTGTCCATGGGACACGTACTTATTCCTCAGTCTGATTTAAGATGGTCCAAGCAAACTGATGTGGGAATTACTCACTTCCGGTCTGGTATGAGCCACGACGAGGATCAATTAATTCCGAATTTGTACAGATATATTCAACCATGGGAATCTGAGTTCATTGACTCTCAAAGAGTTTGGGCTGAGTACGCACTCAAGAGGCAGGAAGCTAACGCACAAAATCGTCGATTGACTCTTGAGGATTTGGAGGATAGTTGGGATCGTGGTATACCCAGGATAAATACCCTCTTCCAAAAGGATAGACACACCTTGGCGTATGACAAAGGCTGGAGGATTCGTACAGAGTTCAAACAGTATCAGGTATTGAAACAAAATCCATTCTGGTGGACCCATCAGCGCCATGACGGAAAGCTCTGGAACTTGAATAACTACAGAACAGACATGATTCAAGCTCTTGGAGGAGTCGAAGGTATCCTCGAGCACACGCTTTTTAAGGGAACATATTTCCCAACCTGGGAAGGTCTTTTCTGGGAGAAGGCATCTGGTTTCGAGGAATCCATGAAATATAAAAAATTGACTAATGCCCAGCGGTCTGGTTTGAATCAGATTCCAAACCGTCGATTTACACTTTGGTGGTCACCTACCATCAACCGTGCCAACGTTTATGTAGGTTTCCAGGTACAGCTGGATTTGACTGGTATTTTCATGCACGGTAAAATTCCAACTTTGAAGATTTCCCTTATTCAAATTTTCCGTGCCCACTTGTGGCAAAAGGTCCACGAGTCCATTGTTATGGATTTATGTCAAGTTTTTGACCAAGAACTGGATGCTTTGGAAATTGAAACTGTTCAGAAAGAAACTATCCATCCCAGGAAGTCTTATAAGATGAATTCTTCCTGCGCTGACATTTTACTATTCTCAGCATACAAATGGAATGTATCAAGACCTTCCTTACTTGCGGATTCAAAAGATTTGATGGACAACACAACAACTCAGAAATACTGGATCGACGTGCAGCTTCGCTGGGGTGATTACGATTCTCACGACATTGAAAGATATGCCAGGGCTAAATTTTTGGATTACACCACCGATAACATGTCAATTTATCCATCACCTACTGGACTACTGATAGCTATTGACTTAGCGTACAACCTGCACAGTGCATATGGAAATTGGTTCCCTGGTTGCAAGCCACTGATACAACAGGCAATGGCCAAGATTATGAAAGCTAATCCAGCCTTGTATGTGCTTCGCGAGAGAATTAGAAAAGCTCTTCAATTATACTCCTCAGAACCTACCGAACCTTATTTATCTTCACAGAACTATGGAGAGCTCTTCTCAAATCAGATCATTTGGTTCGTCGATGACACCAACGTATATCGTGTCACAATTCATAAAACCTTCGAAGGAAATTTAACAACAAAACCAATCAATGGAGCCATCTTCATTTTCAATCCAAGAACGGGGCAGCTCTTCTTGAAGATCATTCACACTTCGGTATGGGCAGGCCAGAAACGTCTGGGTCAGCTGGCCAAATGGAAGACTGCCGAAGAAGTTGCAGCCTTGATTCGCTCTTTACCAGTCGAAGAACAGCCAAAACAAATTATTGTAACGAGAAAAGGAATGTTGGATCCGTTGGAAGTGCATTTATTGGACTTCCCCAATATTGTGATCAAGGGTTCAGAACTTCAATTGCCATTCCAGGCTTGTTTGAAGGTTGAAAAATTCGGCGACCTCATTCTTAAGGCCACGGAACCACAAATGGTCTTGTTCAATCTCTATGATGATTGGTTGAAGACAATATCCTCTTACACAGCCTTCTCCAGATTGATCCTTATACTTCGTGCTCTTCATGTGAACACAGAAAGAACCAAGGTGGTTTTAAAACCAGACAAAACTACCATAACTGAACCACATCACATCTGGCCTTCCCTGACAGACGATGAATGGATCAAGGTTGAAGTTCAGCTGAAGGATCTGATCCTGGCAGACTACGGCAAGAAGAACAACGTCAATGTCGCATCCTTGACGCAATCCGAAATCCGTGATATTATTTTGGGTATGGAGATAAGTGCTCCATCTGCTCAGCGTCAACAAATTGCTGAAATTGAAAAACAGACCAAGGAACAATCTCAGCTCACAGCTACCACCACGAGGACTGTCAACAAACATGGTGATGAAATAATCACTGCGACAACTTCAAATTATGAAACTCAAACATTCAGCTCCAAAACTGAATGGCGAGTTAGAGCTATTTCAGCAACAAATCTTCATCTTCGTACCAATCACATTTATGTATCTTCTGATGACATCAAAGAAACTGGTTACACGTATATTCTTCCTAAGAATGTACTCAAGAAGTTTGTTACCATATCAGATCTTCGAGCTCAGGTAAAGCTAATCACAAGTTTTTATTTCAACACAAAGTTTCGCTATAAACAATTTTTGTTTAATTGTTCATTGCTTGGCTTATCAGATCGCAGGTTATCTCTATGGTATAAGTCCACCAGACAACCCGCAAGTGAAGGAAATTCGATGCATTGTCATGGCTCCTCAATGGGGTACGCATCAGACGGTTCATCTGCCAAATACATTACCAAATCATCAGTACCTCAAAGAAATGGAACCATTGGGCTGGATTCATACGCAGCCAAATGAATTGCCACAATTGTCACCACAAGATATTTCAACTCATGCACGAGTCATGGCAGAAAATCCAGCTTGGGACGGAGAAAAGACTATCGTTATCACTTGCAGTTTTACTCCAGGATCCTGCTCTCTTACTGCTTACAAACTTACGCCCAGGTTGGTATTTTTACTGGTTCGATTTTAGTTTGGTAATATTGCAATGCAGAATTTTGTCGGACTGCAATTTAAGTTAGGTGATATTAAGAGCTATGTAAAATATTTTTCAGTGGATTCGAATGGGGTAAACAAAATACTGACAAAGGAAACAATCCAAAGGGATATCTTCCTAGTCACTATGAAAAGGTACAAATGTTACTGTCAGATCGGTTCCTTGGATTTTTCATGGTACCCAGTCAAGGTTCATGGAATTACAACTTCATGGGTAAGCGAGTGCAAATATTTTTAATTCACATTAAAATATTCCTAAGGGATAAATGAATTGTGTATGAATATTTGAATTTTTTTTTAGGTGTCAGACACGATCCCAACATGAAATACGAATTACAATTGGCAAATCCAAAAGAATTCTATCACGAAGTACATCGACCTGCCCATTTCTTGAATTTCTCAAGTCTTGAAGATGGCGACGGCGTCGGTGCGGACCGCGAAGACATGTACGCGTAAATATCTTACGGTGAAGAATGCAGTTCCATTTTTATAAGAGTTGCAATTTATGGTGCAAAAAGTGACAGTCGAAATGTTCAACAGAACATGAATACTTTTTTCTTTTATATCCTTGTACATAATTCTCATTTCATTAATCGATTCTTTAGATACGCTCACGTATTTACATATTTGAGATATACTGTGCGAATGGCGTCATAAAAGTGTAGCGTTTATACAGTATGAAGTAATAGAACGTTCCGAGCTTTTCATTTCACTTATTTAATTAGGAGCTCGAAATTTTTAATGGATGTTTGAGTCCAGTGAAATCCACATATATTTGTATTTTTTTTCACAGTTAATTAATTACCTAATCTAAAATAATTTTATTCCCCATACGAATTTAATTAATTATCAACAAGATAAGATTGTACTGGACGTGCGAATGTACTTTGACTAAATAAATAAATTAAAGGTAGCATGATCAAAGAGGACATTATTTATTCTTTTGTCTGTTTATTTTGGTATATTACGTTACAAAAAATTAAAAAGCTAACACGATCGATATCAACTATAGTCTGTGCATGAATGCAATGTGTTTTATTGACAGGTCGGAAACAATGAAGTTCCTATCAAGTGACAGATGGCTGTGCATAAAATGCTTGTCACGGAGTGTGCCTGCAGATGATTTTGCACTGAAATATATTTTATTTTTTTATTTCAGCATATATTTCCATGATTGCGTAAAAAGTCACGTGTGGTTTGCTAACGATTGCATTGTTTGCCAACTGTCAAAGAAACACATGAACTCATCGATCCGACTATACCTATAATACGTATATGATCAATAGATGAATATAATGAATAGTGATAATACTTATAATGATAAAAACGTGCTAGTACGTTGAATTAGAAGAATATATTTTGTACTTAAAACACGTAGAAGTTTAATAAATTTTCGAGTTACACAATAGACGATTATCTAGCGTTATTCTAATGCCACGCGTACTTCTAAATCTAACGTTACATATCTCTTCGTGAAGCAATTCGAAAACTTAACATTATCCAATTCCTCGTCACTCTCGTCTTAATGCTAAGCAAGTTTGACTAGAAAGTTAATTTTTCTTCTCTTCCTTTCCTTATGGCTTCATTCTCAATTGGATATATTCCAATGAATACTTCAATTTAATCCGAATTAGAGGCTCACGCAAGTTACCGAATACATCTCGCGAAACAGGACCTCTTTTTAAGACAAGGGTGATGACTTACGTACTTTAGAAACCGAATCCAAACACAGTGCAGAGCTAAATTCATATAAGTACTCATTTAGGTTTTTACGAAAAACCCATTGGGGTAAATGCCGTCAGAAACAGAAATCGAATTCTGCGACCCTGCTCACTGAGCTACGGTCGCCCTATAGAAATTAATTATATGACATCTTTATAATAACGTGACTTAAGGACAATGTGTCAATCCCAAGGTTTTCACGTGTTCTCATGAAACGTGAAATTCGAAAATTCGTCGACTTTAACCTACGATCTAATATTAATACGTAATGATTGTTTGAGGAGAGTATTTAATTAATTTTAAGAGAAAGAACACGTTTTCATATTTTCGGCAAAGAGATAGCTCAAAGAGCAGTACTTGGAAATTCCCGTCTTCGGCCTGCTTAAAATAATGTGTAATCATTTAGTTTCAACTAACAAATACTTATATGCAGGATACTTCGTGTATCTCGTTAAAAGTTGTTAGGTTAGGTTAAAAACGAATCAGTCGACTCTTGCTAAAAAAAAAGATGTACTGGATAAGCGAAATCTGTAAACGACCACGTACCCCAAACGTGTCAAGAATTTCATTATCATTAATAGACATAGAATAATCTATAAATGTCGTGTCTAACGAACAATCCAGACAGAAAGGCCACACGCATAGAAATATTTTAGAATTTTTTAAAAGCACAATATCCATTTTTCTTGCGTATGACTATACGAAGTGTCAATAGAGTGCCATATAATGATTTAGAAAAAGGCATCAGCATTGCAAAGCAATTGTATCCGTTATCATCATGACATATTCAGCATCCAAATGTCTTGATGACTTCTTCGACTTTTTCACCGATAATGCAAAATAAATGAAAAATCATTTCATACCATTTTTCAAAAAGATTTTTTTTGTCAAAAAAACAATTTTTTTACGTTAAAGTGCTGTCACTGTCATCCATAATCGGTCTTATACGACCAGCAGGATTTACATAAGGATTCATCTTCCCATGAAGTGGTACGGAAGTGGTACACGTGCGCGAAGCTGATACCGAACTGTGGTTAGCACTTCGCGTTGAGTCGCGCGACAAGAAATTATTGTCGGTGCAGTTAAATCGTTTCATGAGAAGTCGCAGGATCTTTTTCTTCCATACGAATATTATAAATATTATCAGACCCTGAAGTGAATTTCCAAGATCAGTGATGTACCATATGTACTTAGGCTTGTCGTTGCAAAGCCAAGAAATAATTTCCATGGACCAATTGATTCCCATGACAATGAACAGCTTCAGATAGAGATTAAACCTGAAATAAAATGTTACAATTAAATTATGATTAAATGCATAGAAATAAAAATAATTTTTAATGACAAATTACTCTGTGCTTTCTTCCACAAATCGTACAAAATACTTGGCGATATTCAATTTTTTACTCGTTAAATTCTAATATAACCTGAATACGTTTATCCAAATTCCTCCGAACGGTTTATTGTTTCAAAGATACACGCAAACACGATAACGGTCACCGTATGGTATCCATCCCAATATATTATTCCATCCTCTAAAACGCAACCAACCATTGTATCCCTCGGAAATTTCACAGCACACTTACAACCGATGCTTTTAAATTGTTTATATCCACGATAAACAGTCACCACTAAAAATATCATCAACAATATACATAATGAATAATTACCACTGTTTATTATCATCGTGGCGTCGACTGTCGAGTCCCTTAAGATGCTGCGCAGTTTCCTTCTTGTGCTGTACGATCTTGAGGGCCGTCGAAACGAAGAGAAAAATATTGACAAGGACAGTAATGGCCATGGGACCATAAAAATAAATGGCCTTTGCGACGTTGGCTAAAAAAAGAGAAAGAAAAACAATTATCGCACTTTCATATAATGGTGATATCGACTGATAAGACAACAAAGGGCATCAATGAAGCAACGTATTGAAAAAAATTAACGATTTCGTCGTCGATAGTAAATATCGTAATTCAAAAAACTCTGTGAAGTCGATTAATGAGAATGCGCTTGTTTTGAAATTTTTAAAATCAATCTCCTAATAAAAGATTCTTCCGATAGCCTTTATCACGATAATTTCGAGTGGTTCTGTTCAATCGTATAATGATAATGGTAACGCGCAGTGTAGCGGATAGTAATTAGGTCTATAACGCGATAACTATCCATAAGTCCATATTACACAACTCCACGATAAATCGTCCCTGATTCGAGACAACGATATACGCGTACCATATGTATATACAATATACTTTTAGTGCGGCAGAAGAGAGAAAGAACGAAAAAAAAAAAATTACTGAATGGCTTCGAAGCTTTACATTGACATATGGTCGTTTCCGCATATTTACACGTTGCCTCTATATCTAGCAGGGACATGGAATCTACATTTACTTAGAGATTTATGATGATAGAGATAAATTAAAAATTATAATAATTATTATTATATTACGCATATAATATGATTATCGATACTAAAAATTACAATTACAAATCGACACACAAATTACACAAAATTTGAGCGCACCGATTCTTGTTGTTGTCGGCCAAATTCCAGGTACATTAATTGCAATGATAAACTGATAGATGCAAAAAATAATGATATGTGTGACAGCTGAAAATTACAGGCAACGACCGTCCCTCTACCGAAGGCTCTATTCTTACATATTTATATAGCCCAGAGTGCTTTCTTCCGTGAGCGAAATAAATCACGTGCGGTTCCACAATTGAAAATGTGCTGTGTAAACGTCAGTCCTTAAATCATGATTAATCGTTCCTTTGATATTGTTATTCTCTTTCTCTCGCCATCTCTCTTTTTTTTTTTTATCAAATTGCTCCCACACATCGTTCGAGTAAATTATCACGACCCCACCCCACTCCCAGAAGTAATCTAACTCCCTCCCCTTATTTCTCCTGCGTCGTTACCGAGGGTGTCGCTGATATCTAAATTAAGCAAACGTGCAGAAGATAAGTGGATAATTAGTGACCCTAATTAGCAAACAAGTAACGAACGCGGTAACGAATCTCCCTGAACTATAGACATTATTCTTTATATGTATCTCGTGTATAGCTTGAGCAAAGTTGAGTCTGTGCAGAGAAAAAAAAGCACAGATCAATGAACTGAAGATGAGAACGAAAAGAAATATTTTTCATAGAAAAATAAATGAACGCGTAGCATGAAATTTTCTCGCATGAAATTTTTTCTTAGAGATAACGTAAAATGACTTCTTCGTGTTGTGCAATATGTAAATGGCTATGTTGCAAATGACATTTCCTTCCTCGGACGAAAGGCAGTCGACACTAATTTTTTTACCCGCATAAATACGAATAACGAACAGGTCGTTTCACTCGCAGCGTCCTTCGAGAAAAATGTGATATCAACATAGGCTGAATATAAGAAAATAAGTGACTCACTGTGGAACCAGCAATTGGTCACGCCAAATTCTGGTCTTATCAGGTATTCCGGTATATTGGGAACAAGATCCATGATAAGGCATACTCCGGTCAGTACAGAAGCGCATCCCCAGGCGTATATGGAATACATTAAAAATTTCTTGCGGTCTCGCTGTTTAACGCTACCATGTAGCGATCGGAATCCTCTGTAACAAATATACAATTATTCGCATAATTATCATTTAACAGAAACCATTGATATTGATACCGTGATAATGGATGCGGTGTATTTCGAATATCTACTGCACTGTGCGGTGTTTAAATAATACTTGCCACCGCTACAGGCTCTACTGGATGCTGTTAAGCTGGAAGTGGTCGCGCGATTTTTTCACCATTTATAAAGTATTTAGTCGAGATTCCTTAACTACCCCGGCGAGTGAAAAATTGTTTTTCCATATTTCGATATATTTTATCGATACATAGTTCATATAAATAAGTAAATAAAATCTGGCAATTCGTTCCGCACATATATGAAGGCTGTCTAGAAATAACAAAATATTGTATAAACTATATAAAAATTACATATATAAGAAATTCCGTGAAAAATGCCAAAATAATCTGAGTGTCATCTTACGCGGTACAATATAGTACGTGCAGGATAATACGATTCTTGCGTGACTCATAAGTTCTAATCATCATAGTGATTCGTCCCTACGTGCATTTCATTTAATACATAGGAGCGTGATGAAAGGATAAACAGCGAGCATGATAATTATTTTTTTGTCCTCTTATAATTTTTTTCTCGCACAACCACTCACCCTTGATTTTGAGCGACTGACTGCACAGGTCGCAAGCTTGGAAGCAGACATATCTTTTATAGAGAGTCATGTATACACGTAATTCGTCAACATTAAGAATTCAAGAGACGGAATAATAAATGATAATTAAAATTATAAAGGATAACAGACGATTTTTTGTCGGTTGCGAAAATGTTTTGGTTGAAAATGAAATGCAATAACAAATAATTTGAGAACCACTGAGGTGACTGCTCACGTATGAGATGACATATTGTGTAGAGGCATACATAGACGGACTGGGAATTACACATGTAAATTGAATTCCTAGAAGTTAGAAGAAACCGTATAAATCAAAAGGAAATAAAAAGAAAGATTCGTAAAAAATTCAAATTTTTCTTCTTAACTCTCGTGCTTATTTATAGGGCAAAGATTAGACTTATCTGTATCTTTCGTATAAAGAGTATAATATGGATCAATCCAGATCCACCCGTTATATCGAGGATATAAATCGACTAAAATAGTCACTTATTGCGGATATTATTTCCTTTTAACAATAAGCGATTAGTGGGAATCACTCATTTCGTGACACCCGGTATATATTCAGAAATGTGTTTATATGGCTATCGAATAATAATATATCAATCAGATAAGTATATGCAGCACCATCTTGTATGAGAATCTAAAAAAAAGCTGTACAATGGTCCATTACAATGATTCCGTATATACCGCGTTATTCAGCCGAAACGTAACTATCTGAAGTTAGCCCGCCCATTTGATCACAGTGAAAACCATGTTCAGATGGTAGATTTGTGCTGGATAAATGGGCGTATAGCAGGTGGTACGAAAAACCGGTTTATTATTTCTGTCAGATTTTTCATGCATTTGCCATATCAGTATCAATAAACATATATACATGGGTGCAGGAAATACGTATAAATAATGCCTTCGGGTATATTCCATTGTAGTATTATTCCTGGCGATGTTTTGCCCGAAGATACCGAGTCTCGATTAGTACAATAGGTTTGCCAAAAAGTGTCTCTATCTTTCCCTTACGTCATAGGAATCACGAAATGCTTTGCTGCACGTTGCAAAAAAAAATAAAATCTCCGGGTTATTTGAAAAGCTATACTATAATAGTTATAATTCTCTAACGCGTATAAGGTAAAAGCGAAAAGTAATCAAGCTAGGGAGAACAAAGTAGTACGCGCAGGTCACGCAGAGGAGTCAGGAGAGCGATTATAGAATAACGTTTCATTTGAAGTTTTCTTTTAATCAGAAGATGTGAATGTACTGAATATACTATACAGTTAAGGAAAAGGTGAAAGGCGAAATTTTATAGCTGGAATTTCTTTTTCGCATCACTCGTAGAGACCAGTATACCTCTAGGGGACTTTGTTGAATTAAAAGCCATAAGAAGGTGGCCCCTGCGAAAGAGATTATTTTGCTGAAATACATGGAAAAGTAAGACCAATATCTAACTTAAGGTTAGCATTCTTTTCTGTGGGTAATTATTTTGATGATTCGCGTATTATCGGGTATTCTGTATTGTTATCAATGATACGTTAATTAAAATGTCTATAATACGTAGCAGGTAAGTATAAATGTTCTAGCAAGTATAGCAAACTCAATTTTGTTTCGAAGCGTCTCTGTCGAGTGTCAATATCGGCTACGCAACTGATAAGTTTCTCTCTCAGCGAACCGGATAAACGACTGTCAACAATAGTGTCGTGTAAATTTCCCGTCGGGGAACGCAACGCCCTATGTGTGCCTGGCAAATGAAATAATCCAGTGTACTAAGGTGTGACCCACTCTGGGGAGTATGCCAGAATAAAGGGGAAAAAAAGAAAAATTATTATTGATTAGCCACCACCAAAACTATATCACTCCCACTCGCATCGGATATCACAGATAAGGATGATGTATAATTGAAATTTAGAAATTGAATGAATTCCTTACAAAATCGAGTTAGTGAATGAAAAAGGATGATAAATAAAGTGTGATAAGTTCAGATGTATAAGTGAAAGAGCGGGAAATTTTTATTATTATTAATTATGTCTGATTGCATTATCATTGGTCGCGGTACCAGTATCAATTACGCTGTTACGTCATCTAATGCAACTTCAAACCTCGTAAGTAATATGTGTCAACGTACATTCGACCGAGACGTAGTTTTTTATTATTCGATTAGAATTTTTGTTTCTTTTTATTTTTTTTTCCCCAACTTCGTATAGTTACCAAGAATCTATCAATGCACGGCAAAACGCGCAGCTGTATTCTTGCGAAACGTTCGCCTTTGCGTTGCCTTTGCCTACGACCTCAGTTGCGACACGCGGCATTTTCACGTTGATATTTATATTTGCAAGGCTTGACACTTTGTCATGTCATTAATACGCAATTTAAAGGGAGGAATAAAGAACGTGACGAACTTGCGGGAAAAAAAGAAAGATGGCAGCATGAAGTATGGTAAAACTCGACACGTGGTTCTCAGCTCTCGCCACTCGATGACAGGCGGCCAATAACATTCTGACTTCAACTCAAAAGACTGCTTTGAATTACGTCATCTATTTTTAGCCCGGAGAATCGAAAGATTTTTCTTTGAAAAACGGAGAATCATTCAATCCGCTATATAACTTCAGCATACTTCTCTCTGCCTCTCTCTCTCTCTCTCTCTCTCTCTCTCTCTCTCTCTCTCTCCCCCTCTCTCTCCCTCTCCCCCCTCTCTCTTTCTCACGAAGAAAACTTTGCTCAAAGAAGAATTTGGTCTGTTTGACAGGAGCTTTGTTTTTTTCCTTTAAACAAACCTTTATTTTAGAATCCCCCGCGGTAACACTGGCTATTCCGAATGTTCACTTACAAATGTAAAACCGAGCACTTGCATCGCATTGAGCCATTTGACTTTTTTGATTTACGGGCTTATTGACAGACTCAATTTTTTGCACGTGGCTGCCCATATGTCTCAAACTCTATCCGAATTCCCGTTGACGCGGAACTCTCTTTATTTTTTTGCTTGTTTTAATTTTCACCTTTTCACTTGCCCACTGATAAGATACGTCATTGACACATTTTCCCATATGCGGCCAATTAACGATAAGCCCTTAACAACCGATACAAATAATACAGTTGACCTTTGTCCAATGCCCGATCAGTGATTGAGTGTCAAATCGGCTAAGCTATCTCTACGTTACATCATCAGGCGCGATAATGCATCAATATCTTGTTGAATTTGAAGCGTGACTTCCGTTCGTTCATTTTTTCCTCTTAAATTCTCTACAAATCTCGTCACTCTAATGGACTCTCTTACACTTACCGATTTCATCGACAGTACGAAATTAGTTTCGCTAAAAGGATATTTCGTAGATATATATATATTCGTGTATAACACTCTAGTCACGTACCGGAAATTAATTCACACTCGCGTTTCTCTATCAATTCCTTCGAGTATTTCTCAAGCGTGAAAATTCCAATAGCTACGACATATCAAAGTCACATTTATACCGAAGAATTCGATACTATTATTCAATTCCAATAATACGAATATGTATACATTCGATACGTAACTAGAATATTACTTGGATCATTGAATTATGATATATCGAATTATTCAATCCAAACGCACCATCCGAAGTTGGCGCGCCTGTTCGATTCCTATGGTAAGACCATGTTCAGGTGGTACTTTTCGACTGAGCCAGGTATACAAGTTTATTCACGACAATGTACTCCCTGAAGTGGTTCTACTGCAGAAATCAAATGGGCAGAGGCTAACTTCAAGTGGTACGATTGTCGTGAATAGCCTTGTATACCAGGTTACTCAGCCCAAACGCACCACCTGAATATGATTCTACCATAGGACTCAAATGGGGGCGCTAACTTCAGGTGGTGCGTTTCTACTGGACAACTCTGTATATATCTATAACATATGGGATCCTGTCAATTCTGGATATTAAAGCGGACAATTAATCAAACCATCGTTTCTCCCAAGAGAATCCAATTAAATGAAAGTGCTCGAATGTCCTTAACGTCCGAGGACGATATAACCTAACTTACACGCTTACCCAATCGATTACTAAAGATGAGTGTCACCCTAACAAACATTCTCGGTCATTTTTCGAATTGGCTAGAAAATTTTATTGCCACGTATGATCGAGTGGGTTCTTTACGAGCGATAAAAGTAATATAAAATTTAACACTCACCCAAATGTCCACCATATGTCAAAGCACATGACATTCAGCCAGAAGAAGCTCGAGAGAAATGAAAAGTGCATGATGAAGGCTGAAATTTGTAAAAAAAAAAATTAGATCAATGTTAGATAAATTCTGAAAAAAATTTAGTTTTCAACAATTCATACATTCGTCCTTCCATATTAGTCCAGATATAATTATGAAATGTATTGTTATAGAAAATTTCAAAGTTACCTATACTTATACACGGAAAATCGTTATCCGAAACAGCGTCGAAAATTTTCATCACGGCAAGCAGTACGTAGCTAATGGTCAATGATACAACATAACAGGACAATATAAGTCCGTGCATATTTCTAAGTTCAGGAATAATAATGTATATGATAAAAGTCGCCAGAAGAAACGGAATCGAAATGGTTTCTCCGACAGGAATTGATCTACGTATCTCGACTGGCAATTCTTCGTCGAAGCAAGCCACCATATGATATTCCACGTCGTAGGTTGAATTGACTACAGCGAAACAGTAGGAATCATTGTTTTTTATTGTTGACGTCATTACTTGTAATGCTGAACCATTTGGAAAAATTTCATATATCTCGTCCTCGTTATCGCGAGGGTTTAATTGATATTTGCCACCGCCGTTACACGGATCCTTGAAGCAAAAGTGAAAGTTATTCCGAATGTCTTTGAGCTTTTCGAATAGGAAGGAATCAAAGATATCCGGTAAAGCGGATACAACACTTTCTTCATAATTGATGCACCCTCCTTTCGCCAAGACCATATTTAATGGACAGCATAGAGTGATGCAAGGCATAAATTGACACGGGCAGCCAAGATGGCCATTGGGTTCCGGGGATGCATCCGAAGAATTAATACGTTTTTCCGAGAACTTTGAAACGTTATTGAATTTTCCATCAAAATTTGTTTCCGCCGACTTGACTTTTTCAAAAAATTCCTTTTTCGTATAATTCTTTTCCTGAGACGCGTCGAGTCTTTTAGAGTTTTTTCCATTATTTTTCACATCTCGCGTACTACCGGTAATGTCAGGAGGTGTTACATGTATTTTTTCACTTTTGGGCTTAAAAATCTTTAACTCGTTTTGATTTTCTGATCCCAGATCCACCATCGCGGTAAATGGACACTTTTCCTCTGTACACTGCTGAAAGCTCCACGAGCTGTTCAAGAGAATAATTATTGCGCAAAAATAATAAATGCACGAGCGATCCATTCTGCATTGAAAACTTATGAAATACTAATGTTAAAACGGCTAATCATTGTATCAAGACTCCTACCGGATACTGTAATTTGCAAGCAACCACTTCCGGTTCGTCATCTCAATATCCACGTCATCTTGATGAAGGAGGGACCAGGATTGCAAGGAATAGAGGCTAGCGAAAATATTATTTTGCTTAAAATCCTTCTACTCCGGCAGGAAACATAAGTATGAGAATAATGACTGGTCAAGGTTCATAGATGAGAATTGATGATAAAAAATGACTCAATTATTTTTTTCTGCGTGTTAATCAGACTATGAAAATTCTTTAATCAACCGTACCTTGTTACCATATCAAATTAATGGATGCTTTATCTCATCACCTAAGACGCTTATATCAAAGACAGCTGGACCTATGAATTTTCAACCTCGCGTAGTTTCAAAACGGTATTTTCAACTTCGTTGTTTCTACTTCTCGATCGACCATTATTTCCATTTTGCCGTGTTCGACCAATTAGAGTTAACCTACGCAGACAAATATGCTGTGGTTGAATTTTTATGGGTGAATTATACTATATACGCGTGATTAATAATGAGTGGTCAAGTTACGATAAAAGAGCGATAAACAGGAAAAATGGTTCAGCGAGAAACGACGAAAGCCAAGAATTGAAATTCGATTTTGCACGTCAAATTAGCATGAATTTTAATTCATCCTTATCGATCGATGGAATCCATAAGAGTTATGTACGAAAAGCAGGTAAATGAAACTGCAGCAATCATATTGTCATTTGATTGAAGGTATTATTGTCTTTTTATAAAATGTATATAAATATACGAAAACAATGTATATATTTTTTTATCACAGTAATACCTAAGGTGTTGCAGAGCCATAGCTCCATATATCCTTTGTCGAGTTTGATGGGCACTAGCATATTGTAAGCCACCAGGAGGCAACCAACGTAACACATTAAAGTTTTTCCATGAATATTTCGTAATTCGGCAATCAGTGCATACACGAGAAAAGTAGCGAATAGAAAAATTACGGAAACAATCATTCCCACCGGATAAATTGAGACGTCCGAATAATTTACAGCATCGTCCGTAACGAAGCATTCTTGTATAACAGATACATTGCTGAAAGTTGATTCCACCATGCAATAATACCAAGGCTTAAGTAGAGTATTTGCTTTCCTGAGCATTCCATCTTCTTGTAAAACAAATTTATCATTCGGAATTTCATTTGGTTCCAGTAAATATTTATCATTTTCCGGACAAATCATGTTCTCCAGAAAGAAGAAGTGATCTTCTAGAGGAACGCTATGGAGAAGAGGATCCAGATCATCCAAGGAAAATTGTATACCCTTGATGGTGCTCGATGGATCATTTTCAACGCACCTGGTACCATTGAAGATTTCACCAAATTTGCAACATCGTCTGACGCACTTTTTCGAACCAATCAAATCACAGGGACAGCCAAAAGTCTCGTTCCCATTGGTCCAATAAGATCCTGGAGGATACATAATTCCTCTGTAGAGTAAGGATCCATTTTGAAATTTGATTGGATCCTGCATAGTTACTGACATGGCTTGAATGCAAGGAGTATCATCTGCGTCGGTAATGTCAATCATCTTCATAGTCATGATTATAATTATTTTTAAAAAAATCATCATGATGATTAATGATCAATTGTTCTAATGACACATGAGATCAAGAAATTCTTAATGATTTTAATCACTTCATCATTCACTATTAATGGAGTCAACTGAACAATCTATTCGTTTTCTTTACATAACCAATATGAATCATCAGCACTTTCACCATTTTTTTATCACCTTTCTCAGTTTCACGATAACACTTACACATCGTCAGTAGCCAAATAGCATGAGAAAACAACACGCAACGGCGATTCGAGCAAAAATTACGCCCACTCATTAAGCCGCATGGAAAATAAAAGAGAACAATAAAAAGAAATGTCATAGACAAAGATCTTGAAAATCATTTGTAAGACGATGCTCGAAAATAATCTACAAGCCGCTCGCGTCCACCACTCGTTGGTGTATTAAGTATACTAATAATACTTTTAGTCAGAGTATAAAGCCCGATAAGATTTCGCGCCAGCGCAACAACCACAAGACTTTTTCTTACTGTATTTTAACCCTGTTGGGGCTCGAATGTTTTCCAATGCTAAAGACTGTTTAAACTCGCAGGGCAACCACGTCAGCTTGTACCGGCCGCTAAACACACATCCTGCCAAATGATTTCACATAATCATTATCAGCAGGTAAATAGTGCCCGGAATAAAAATAATACGTCCAAGACTGTTCCATGCACTGGTAAATAGTTTGTGACTGAAAAATGTTATTGAGCAATACAATCAAGATGAGATCAGCACAAGACAATTATGATTATTGAAAATGATCTATCAGTAAGTATCTATATGAAAATTTTAAAGGATCATATAAAATTCTTCTAATTTCACTATTGATGTTTAGGCTGGTTTTAAACCACGCACCGTGTGCAGATCTCTACATTACCGGTATAACATTGTTTACCTAGGGAGATGCAAAAGTCCTCCAGGTTCTCCAGGACATTCTCTCCGCCAAATTGGATCACCGCAAGAGCCATATAAGCTACGAATAGCATGGCTATGTAAGCCCGGAGGGTCAGTCCATGTAAATTCTGCAAATCTGGAATGACAGTGTACACTACGAACGTGGCGACCAGGAACGGCATCGAGAGTATCATGGCGATAGGATAAAAGCTTGGTATGGTATTCGCAGGTGGAAAACAAACTGCTACAACAGTCTGAGATCCATTCTCTCCAGGTAGCGAAGCAAAGCAGAAATCATCAATTTCCAGAATTCTATTTGATTTTCCAGTACCACTGGAATCTTCATATATAGTGCCGTTGTCCAGAAAATAGAAGACATCGTAATTTGGTTGACCAGAGTCAAGAGCATAGCTACCACTTGGACACGGGATGCCGTAGACCATTCTAAAGTCCAAGACGTTCTTATCCGATACCTCTAGATCTTTCGTGTACATCTGAGGAAACGTCAAGTCGTCTGCTGGCACTGATGAATTTTCGTGACACGTGGTTCCACTTATGTACAGTCCCGGTGGACAGCAGATTGGTATGCATCCTCGAGCCTCCAGACGGCATCCTCGGATAGCGTCAGCGTCCTGTTGCAAATTTCAGAGAATTCTTAAGCACTCGGTATTCTAGCATGCCAATTTAAAACTCGTTATATCCTCCAGAGATGAACGTCAAATTATTTTATACATTTTCACAACTATATTTAGAGAATTATATAGTCTCTGGTCGATTCATGAATTTTTTAAAGATCGAAAAGGATAAAATTTCTAGCAAGCCAAATGTGATTCTGCAAAAAATTCCTGTTACAAAGTATCCATATGCATGATTTTTTAGAGAAATATATTTCATATTTGTAGTTTAGCATATATTCCCGTTACTTCACGAATAGCGCGCATCATTTACTGAAGATTACATTCTTTGCGAACTGTCAAATACTCGTGCACCGACTCTGTACGTATTACGACTCGATCGAATCTACCCTGATTAACTCAGCGTTAGTATGATGCTCTTTAAAAACAACGTTAGTCACGTGGAGTATTCAAGTATCCCAGTTCCCAATGAACGCTAATTTATATATCTGGTTTCTTTTTTATTATAAATTGTCCTTCAGTTTAGTAATGACATACACAGTTTCTGGATACGGAATTGTGATCTGTGTCGAAACTTTAGTGACATATGAAAATAGGACCCTCAGGGTAATATATTAGCCCAGGGTCACTAAAACTAGATTAATTCCAATGCTCCCCACTTTTTCGTTAGACAAATGAAAGGTTATTCCTTGGCAAAACAGTCAAACTCATTCGAACACGACAAATTTCAAACCGATCATAAATTTTCCTTTGAATGCACAGCGAAAGAAATATTTGACAGTGAAAAAAAAAATCTCTCAATATTATTTAATCAATATTATCTTACCTGCTCATAATCTGATCTCTCGCCGGTCACTTTACTTGAATCACTTAATTTCACTGATCCACAGGTCACCAATAACACAACGCAGATCAGATGCAACATGTTCTCTGCTTGTTCACCGGCTCGAGACTGATCAGCAAAACCGGCTTATACTATAGCGACGTACGGGAAAACCAGCTCTGCCACCTTCTCCGTAAACGTTCTCACGATTATACATATATAAATGTATTTATCATTGAGACTTTATACAGAGAGTCTTAGTATTAGTTGAAATAGCGTCACTGGATTGGTGCAATATATTTTCTTATACGGAATGTAGTAAATATTAAAAATACATTTATACACCACTTCCTTCGCGTACGTATAGTGAAACGATAATGTGAACTCGTCAATTCGTGTAAATGAGTGTTCTGTAATATCCATTCTTAGGATTTCTTTTTATCAGGAAAGTCTTATCGCGATTGATCGCGATAAACAGACGATGATAAACATACTTTCGTTATAAATGGGCCCTTATATGGTTTATATAATAAAATATTATTTTTCAACGTCCAGTATATATGGGATATTACATTTTTTTTTAAATTAATTTTAAATCTCTATACCACTTATCGACAGGTATCGATTACCCGATATAGTTACACGAGGTAATTGACGGATCAAACGATAAATATTAACTATGATTTCTATCGAGAAAGCTCATAATTTATCAAGTAGAGATTTTTGTCCCTTGCTCTTATTAATTTGATAGGATGGGCTTGATGAGTCACTGACCCATTTACAGTAATTAAATGCGTTATTATTATTATTATTATTATCGTGACTTTAATTCAAAGCTGCCCCTACTGTACGCATGTCATTCTATTCACGAACCCTTTGTTATTTCGTAAAGAATGAGTTAAAAAAACAGTATATATTTTTCAGCGAAATATGCTCAGTAATTAATTTTGTCAGTGATGACGATCATGCGTGCAAGAATTTATTATCATTAATCCATCGTAGAGGAAAAAATATAGTTATTAACCGCTTAGCAGTTTGCCATTCTCCATACCATAAGATGTCAGGTTGAAAATCATAATTTTACATGAGTTAGGACACGGCATGAAAAAGTATTTACGTTACGATCCATGTAACGTACTATGCTTCCTTAACGTACATAACACTTTGCACAGCCTTGAAAAAGTAAACACACTGACTATCAACATTTTCTGACAACGTTGTTCGCGGCGGACGCGGGAACATCTTCGATGTCTCTCTTGCGTGCGACGAAATCTCACGCCTTCTTACGCCATTTTTTATTTCTTTAACAGCGAATGGAAATAAGAATCTTAGAACTCTATTTTCTAACATGACATTTGTAATCATAGTCATATCATGGATAATGACCGATGAGATAAGCGAAATGCTAAATTTTAATGGCCGGTAGCCTATCTTACCGTTTGGTTATCAGAGTAAAAATCTTTTTTTTGTGGTACGTAATCAAAATATCACAAAGCATCTGAGCGCTGGATGCTATGTTATTTAATTCAATGACAAATATAATTAAAGTACATAATTTTATGTATTAAAAATGTTTGTATATGGGAAACCGGTGATTAATGTATACAAAAGCGTCTGTTTTTACTTACCAAAAGGAACGCAAAAGTTATCGGCAGTATGCAGTGACAGCTTTGCTACGACAAGGAAGCAATACGCCGAAATTAACGAAGCCACATAACACATGAGAGTTCGTCCATAAATATTCCTGAGTTCCGGAATGATAGCGTACACCAAGAAAGTGGCAAACAGAAAAGGCACAGACGTGATCATCCCCAATGGAAACAGAGGTTCAACGACAACAGCTGTTGCTCCTAATTCCGCGCAGACGAAAACGGTTATGTTCATGAGATTTTCTTCCCAGTCCATACAGTATTTCGAATTCTGTATTTTGTCGCTTACTGTGGTGATACTGCCATTCATCTGCAGTACAAATTTATCCTCTATAAAACGTTCGGGATGAAGTTGAATGGATCCGTAGGGACAGTATCTGTTTTGAATGATATAAAACACTTGGGACAAATTAGATATCCCATGCAGTTCAGGAACCATCTCCTCATCCTTTAATCTGAGCGCCGGTATGGGTCTGTTCATGAAAACACATTCAGCTCGATTTTCTCGAATGATCGATACTTGATCGACAGGACAACACTTCCTTACACAATGTTTTGTTTCGCAGGGACAAGAAACGATATCATTGTCAAGCAACAAGACATCGAGATCGTATAACGATCCTTCGTGATAAATGGAACCATTTGCGAGGATACTGTGTCCGTTTAAGGGTTCCATTAAAGTACGTGGGCATAATGCATTACCGTCTTGATACGACAGAACCTGCACCACTATCAGGAGATAGATTTTAAGTAACTTCATCTTATTCACTGCGATAACAACATCGCTCGGACAGTGTGCGCGACGGACTAGGCTGTTCCACCTCGTTCTTCACTAGTTTTCACGCGTTTAAGCATTTGTCCGCGACTCCTCCCTCGTGGCCACCTACAGTGACCATATCATTTTCTGAGCGCGATAAGATTTGGATAAACCCGCTTTTACCCGGGTCGGTTAGGTGGGATATTACTTTATTCAACTACAGTAGTTTAAACTGATCTACCGTTGGACTAGATTTTAACTTTGACTTAAGAGGTAAATGAACTTGAACCTATTCTTAGAATTTCATGACTTACCACTAGCTCAGTAACGGCTGTAGTAACGACTGAAGAGATTTTAACCGCGTATACGGAGTAATAGCTGCTTTAACTCACAGGTGGCAGCACTCTTCATGACGCTTTAGTATGTCAGACTCGAGCGGCGAAGAACACACGAGAATTATGTCTAGTCTATTTATCTTGAAACAACGACAGCATCCGAGGATACTGTAATATCAAAAGTACAAGCTCAACTTACAATTTACTTGTGATCTCAAGATGTCGGTCCTCCAACCAGGGTAACGTAAGATATTATAGTTTGTAGTAGAAGGTATTATAGTGTAGTATAACGTGTAGCTTAAGTTGTCATTTGACACTCGATCCTTTAAAGGAAAAATACCGGCTCTTGACCATTCGTATTGCTTCCTCCGTTCATTATCTTGATACACTATTCTAAAACTCTTTTACATTACAAGCATCACACTCCTTTGTCGTCTTAAGAGTTTTGAGGTAGGGAGACATCTTTAAAATATAATTTCTTTGTCCAGGCAATTTTAAGTATTTAGATTTTTTTTACAAATATTTGGATTAAAAAATCACATCTGCGTATTATTTTATGTAATAGCGTCGTTTAATAGATATTTCAATGTATGTTATAGAATTATTTTGAATCTTGATAACATTGACAAAAAATCTGCCGGGCACGAACGACCTCAAGATGTTTGTTCAAGGATGGAATTTATACGTTATTTTTCTAGTGTTACACATGAAGGTTCGCAAGTAACAAAATTCTTACCTTAATAAAACTTTATTCAATATTGTCTTTCTATTGGATGTACATACAACAAAGCTTATACTAATTTCACGTATAATTTCCAATTTAAAGTAAAGATAATTATTGCGACCATTGTGCTTCTCCGTCATTTGATTATAACCCTACTACATAGCTAATTATTGAAATGACCATGAACATTCAGGAAGATTATAACAATAGGTTATTGTCTCTTGCGGAGCTTTTCATGCGATAAGTAAGCATCACCCCGGGATTTCGTCGTTCCCCTTTGAAAATCATGTCGTGTTCACGTGGGCGTTGAGGGTTCACATTTGACGCGTAACTTCGCTCAAGCTCTATGGTTTTCCCTTAGTTCAGCAAAAACTCTAATTTGAATAATGCGATTATGGATTTCTTATATGTCCCAGTGATGTTATACCGCGTGTACTTTATAACCTCTATAAACGTACAAATCTACAATCTACAAGGGTATTGATATGGAATTAACATACGGGTCTTACGTTTTTACCAGTCATGAATGTAGAGTTCAAGTCATGATATTAAAATATATTAAAAACCCATGACAAACACACGCACATGTATTAATTTATATATTTTTATTTGTTTACGTTGACATTTCTTCATGGTGAATTTTTGTGTTAGACATGCGAGTTATTCTTCAAGTAATGTCACACAAGTCGTAGGCTTGATATTTCCGACCTCAATTTCAATTGATTAAATATCACATATCAGCTAGTTCCGTAATATAACGAATTTTTCATAAGTACATCGCATTAATTCTAAACCAACTACAACTTTTAGATCTATGTTCGACAAAAATCAGCAAGAATCATTCGATACGTTTCGTTAGGTCATATTTTTATGGCAGGAAAAAGGATCTGTTGCCCGCGCTCTGCAATTTAGTTCCGCTACCGGCCGAATAGTGGCAGCACTGTGTATACGGCAGCCTTATGAATAGCCACTGCGATTATCGTTAGGGTTTCATACATACATATAAGTACGTCAAGCTTAAGGAACCTACAAAGTAAAAGAACTAGGATGAAAATAAAGCGATGAAAAAGAAAATGGTGGATTGTCTCTTACATCGTAATATAGTTCCAAGTGACTAACGATACTTTTAAGACATTTAAGGTTATGGCATTACCAACTTTCAAGTATTTATTAACTCTTCGATCTTACGCTATTGGAACTTGTTCCAATTATCAAGTTTATTTCATCGTGTTACCTTCTAGCGTCGTGGAAAAGCTCACAGGGTAAGATTTAATTCCCTTCTGCTAATCAATTACGTAGAATCGTACGTCGATGCTTGTTTTCTTTTTGACGCGGACTCAAGATTAATATTTACGCTGGTAGAAAGTGACTTGTCAGATAACAGCTATCAAGTGTACGAAAAAAATTCCCTCTTTGATCTTAGTTAACTTAACCAAAATTTATGTGGAACAAGCTTAAGCATTATTTTTATTCACACTCTTTATTTTCATTTTTTGACGCAACTTAAATCCCCGCATTAAAATCATACGCAGTGCTTATATCCTTCAAAGTCTTTTTTCTATGTAAAATAATCCGTAAAATTGAGCTCAAGTGTCTTTCAAGCGTTTACTGTACGTAGTAGTATTCTGCCTAGATATCAAGAGATATCGACGTTGAAAAGGAAAAAGCTTTTGGGTCAGACGTGCATTACTCACTGGACAAAAAGGCTAATAAAAAAAATAAATATAATCCCCAAGAGGTGTTATTCTGTGTTAACTGCAATGTTCGTGCTTTTACTCTTACTAGACTCTTAGTAAAGCTTGCCCTACGCCGGGGACTGGAAAATGGATGGAAGTTAGGTCAGTCTAAAGACTCAAAGTTACATTTGTCCATGAAACGAAAATCAATATTGATAAAACTTTTTTTTCTCCACACACGTTATGCCAGTTCGCAAATAAGAATAAAAAAATGGTATTATTTCACTTCCATTTTCCACGTTGACTTACCGTACTTTACGTACGCTTTAATGAAATTAAAATTGAAAAGATATTTCAGGTTTCTTTTACGAGCTTGGAGGATCCTTTTATTCTTACGTCAGTAAAATTAGATCACGTAAGTTTTTACCAGGAAACTACCACAAAAAAAAACGAAACTATGTTACATAAATAAGCTGGTGACTCTAGGGTGAATTTTTATAATGTCAAAAAATTAACTTTTGCCAACTCTAAGCGTAGCAAGGAGCTGTTGGAAAGGCTGAACATTTGTATAATTAATAGAATTTGCCGCCCTCGTCATTTCAGGGTATAAAATTAATGATACGCTTGAAAAATGCGTTAGCGGCTTTGAATACTTGAATGATAATATATGTTAGTATGTTGTGAAAAAAATTTATTTTTACCTGATAAATGAGTTAAACATGAATTTTAACGTCGTGATGTAGTATTGAATCCCCTGTGGCTTTGGTGACTTACAAAAATCGAGATTTATGGATGAAATGATATCTCTTTTTTTTTCCGATCGTAGTTTTTCACCCTCCGATTAGGCTCAAGAGAATTATATCCCGAAATTGAATTTCGTTATTCATTTCTTCGGTATCTGGCATTTTCGAATTTGGCAAATTGGTTCTATTATACTAATCAAAGAGACAAATGACTAACTTTAGATGGTGCGTATGACTTGACCAACCCTGTATATCAAATATACGGTTAAATAAAACCATGAAAAAAACGAATGTTGTTTTTCGATCACGATTTTAATTTGGACAAAAAATGTATAGCTAAGAGAATCTCCAAATGCATATTCCTTGTGAAATTAATGAAAATTAATTTTGAAATGTGTCAACGGGTTTAAAAATCATTTATTCTTTTTCAATGCTCTTTTATTTTTGTTGCATAGAAATACAGAAAAAAACCTGAGATTCAAGCAGAATACAGGTAAATTGAATACTTTTTTCCCATATTAATCAATTCTAAATCTCTAATTAATTTAATATTATGTTTTAGGAACGTCAGGTAAAATATCGATGGTAGTGAATGGCAGACCTTATCGCAGCTACCTACTTCCCCAAGTTACTCTAAAACTCAGAGTGGCACTTTTCGTATGTAATCTAAACACTTTCGATGGCATCGCTTTCAGATCCAGCAGATGTTTAAAAGGGACAATACCCCATAGAGACGTATACCCGTTGGACAAGGCCAAGCGAACAAGCTAGTAGATGGATGGATGGATGGATGGATGGATGGACTATCGCAGAATTACCAGGAGGGGGTACGAAATGGTACCAAGGGTAGGGGGTGTGTTGTAGGTTGCTCTTGCGTGAGAAACCTTCGTCAGTAGCGTCGTTGAGCGTCGCGGTGCGCATCCGACTCGGTTACCACCTTTGTTCGTTGAATCGCAAAAATCAACCCACTGCCAGCCAAGTACAAGTGACTTTAATTCTCTAACAGCCCTCGTTAGGAAAATTACTAGTGGACCGTGAGTTTATTGTAATTGAATTAAATTTTTTTTTTACACGTGCAAGTTCCCTGTCAATGACTCTGGCACAAGAACGACAGTGCGTACAGAACTTGTCCCATGTACGTTAAACTATAGTCGAAGGTAAGAAAAAAAGAAAATGTGATTCGTTTGTACGCGAAAAATGTGATCGTTTGATTCGACAGAAAAATGGATAATTAATTTTCTTAATTAAGAGGACCCATTTCCTTTTAACTGGCCATCAGGCATCCGGCGTTACTTAACCACGTTGTTGGTTATGATTAAAATTTTTCTCTACTACTTGTCTTATTATCTCATTAAATGACTAATTTTGAAAGTAATTAACGATCAGATCGTGAACGTATGAAATTATTTGAATAATTCTGTAAATTAATCCTTTTATGGTAAAACGAGCATCTGACAAATCGCCATAGCTATAGCCAGCTCGGATTTAAGGTACGGTGTTATGTAATCTATGAAGACTTGTGTTACATGAAAATTAAGCAAGAGCCAATCAGTATGCTGTTAACGAAGTTAAATATTTTTTGTTATATCGATATTCTTCGATTTTATTTATTACTTTTGACAGTTCCATAGCAGCCATTATAATTGATATTTTTTTGGTTCCCATGGATAAGTCATTAAAATTTTTTATTAACTCCGCTCGTGATAGTCTAATTAATATATCACGACTAAGCGAAGATCTATAGTTTGAGTTGGAATTGGTGAAAAATTTTATCTCGAGATATACATACGCAAGCGTTAAATTTTATTGACTTCCAGAACTTATTATCCACAGTGTATAAGTGAAAAGTTTGCCGTCGTTAGGAATCGTTTCCCTCTCAATTTGTTTTATCTTCTGCAATTTTTTTCCCCCTTTAAATACGTTTCGATCCTCGTAAACTCGATGAACGTTCTCGATCGATGCATCGACGTCCGACAGACTGGCCGAGCACTTCCGCAATTTAACCGTCTAACTACTGGAAAGTAGTGGCACGTCGGCGTGGCACTTTCATACAGTCGCCAAGATTTCTACGTTGAAGATTCCCAAAAGAGCAAGTAAGAAAAAATAAAGTGATAAAAAAGAATTAGAACGTCGGCAGAGATAAATGGCTTAAGAACTTTGATACGCTTTTGTATTCGAATTCGAGAAAGCAGTACAAAAATTTACTAGTAAAAATAATCATAGCCCCGTATATTAACGAATTTATGTAAATGACATAGAAATTTTAAATATCCTTGAAAATACAAAAATTATTGTTATTTGTTGAAATAATTTTTCATTGGATATGCATGTATTCGTAGTAATATTTATCACGATTGCGTGCAATCGCTCGATTATATATAAAGCTGGCGATGTAGATACTTCTGTGAAATCGACTGGCCCACAGTGGCTCCGGACTGTTCGAAAATATACAAATAACTAGAAGTTATAAAAGTTTTCGGATATTGAATGGAAATTCAATTTTCTACCTTACCTACAGATAAAATTCATTATTACCGATCGACTCGTCGAATGTTATACTAGAGATCGAAGGTTCCCCATTTAAAAGTATTTTCACGGAACTATGGTACAATCAGTTTTCTTATGGCGTCTCTTAACTGAGAGATTCGTATCCATATTATGAGAAAGAATAAAAATTTTACTCTCGCATTTCAATTACGTTTTATGTGCATAACTATACAAAGTACTAACTAGCTACTACGGTAGCCGTCACTTTGCGTGTACATACACATGTAGCCGCGTCAATCGGGAAATCTTTATTGCAGTTTACACTGTGTTTATCAGGGTTACCAACATAGTAGTAACCTTTCTCGATTATAGGATGATCCTTTGCGCTAGAGCTAAACGTAATAGATTCTCTCGTATTAAATCGATCGATCGGCTAGTAACGTGTCCTCTGTAGTTGATAGAGAAATTCACTGTTAAGATAAATCCATGAAATAGAAGTAACATAGATGAGCAACTGAACAGACCATACATTTCAGGTTCGACGTACGTACAAGGTTTCCCATTTAAAAAAATTACATTTTGGAAATTAAGGTCAGTACAAAAAAAATGTAACTTGTATATAGAAAATACCCATCATATATGATTATCCGAGTTTATCGTAAGTTATGATTACGTAAACTAAAAGAAAATGTGTATTTTTATTATTTCCGGGGTTTCGTCCTTCAAAACAAGGCAAAGCTTTGTCTGTTCGAAGTGCTAATGAATTGGGAACGTTACAGAAAGTACCAGTGCAAATAATGCAGTTGACACCACCGTCGACGACTTGGAATAAATACTCTAAGTTTTTGCGTAAACAGTAATGCGATTTGCAGATACAACTGAGAAGCAGAACTTGTTATCTAATGCACTTGACTATAACGGCTACGTGAATGCTCGTACTGGCGCTCCAATATTTTTATACTGGTACTGAGACATTCTATTTTTTTTAACTTTTCACTTTACATAGTCATAACCGTTAAAGATGAACCATTATATTATACATGATTGGATTAATCTAAATACAATTGCGACTTTAGTCTGACAAATCAGTTTGACTGTCTCAAAAGTTTTTAGATTGTGGCGCCATCTACAACCATAACGATATCGTCACATCGCGTCCCTTTTGAAAGCTAACTTTTGTTCTATAAATAATTTTCCATGGGATTTAGTTTTCCAGACTTTCAAATATAACTTTTAGAATGAAACATCCTGTAATAAATCTATTACAGATTAATTTAAGACTGTCGATTCAACTAACATGAATATTCACTATCAAAAGCAAATATATATCATTGACATTTACCTTGAAATTCTACCACTGGAACATGTTTATTATGCGCATACAGGATACAATGTATCATATTTCTGTATTATCGTTTTTCATTCCTTTTTTTCTCCATTGTCACTGTCGACATATTTAATGGATACATCCAAATACGTTTTCTTCGCCATTCCCACTGCAGTTATTTATATTTTCACTTTAGCCAAGCAAAATGTTGTTATCTTGACAATCCATTTACCGTTCCCTATCGACAAGAGATTGGAGATGCTTGATGTCTTTTTTTTTTGTGAGACAAATCTTGGAAACGCAGTCAATTATACCAACTATCAGTGCCATCTATTGAACTTTGTGTACACCGGGTAGTATCATAATTTCAATAGAGCCATCTAACAATAAGCTTTTTTGCTCTCTGTAACACCATGAAATATAATTCTAACGTAAGACTATGTGAGTCAGGTAACATAATTCTAACGTAAGACTATGTGAATCAGGTTGGATATCTGTCGCTAAACTTAGAAGCTCTATTCGCATCAATTGGCTGAGTATCGAGAGTCAATTAAACCGTGAGTCAATAATATTTTTTTGTTTCATAACTTTCTCGTGTTTACGAGATTGGGGAATAATACGCAGTATAAATAAATGGTTGTTATCGTGGATTCAATAAAGTTACTTGTGCTTGACTTAGATATAATAAATTTCCACAAGTGCATTTTTAGTGTGCAATAATAATAACGGGACATATACATATAAGTCGCATACTACGCATGCCATATGATAACTTGCATAATAATCCTTGTCTAGGCAATATAAAAACATGAGTATTATGGTGTATTAACTTTTATTATATATAGTATTATATCGAACTGGCAATCCAATGTCCTTTATGGTAATATCTGTTATACTGCTACATTATCATGGATGATGGTTTACACGATTTTCAACGGTTCAATAGTAACCGATAAACTACTCTATCGATAATCACTTCCATTATCGGTCGATATGATTTAAATTTAAAAAAAAATAAACATTTTCATTCCGACGTGTCCTTCCGTGTCGTCAATAATCTTTGCGAATTTCGTAGACATAAAAAAGCTTCAAATCGAAATAACGAAACCTCGAATGCTTCGGAAATCTTTCTACGATCATGCTCCTCTGGAAAGGGACACTCCCATGGGAATTGTTTTATTTCATGGTGACACGTTAATCTCATGGATGGGAAGCTTCCGGAAAAGAAAAAGAAAAACAAGAAGGGTGACTCACCGTCGTGCCAGTAAATGCAATGAGGAACTTATCAAGATTTAAGGATTGGAATAAGAGGTAAAAAAAAGTAAAGACATTACAAAATTATTGCCTTTCAACTGTAATCGTGTTTCAATTTTCATAGCCTTTCCTGAATCTCTGACCTAGTAGGATCTGTGTGAAATATTTGGAAATTTAAGAAAATGAAAATTAGGATTCGATCGAAGGGTCTTTTTATAAATTTGAATCTCTCTGTTGTCCTTAGTGTATTAACATCCCGTGAAGGGTCACTCCTTTGCGCGATTATCCTACCAAGGATTATTCTTCACCCCTTTCCACAGACCAAAGGAAAAGCACGGGGCTTGCATAACACTGGTAGCAAAACTCTAACACGTGTCGAGTGACTTTGCTTGTAACATTTTTTATTTGCCAATGTCGACCCAAATTTTCGTATTGTTTTGGCAAAGCTTTGTCGAACTTAATACGTAGTTTCTGACATTGTTCCGTAACGTGACAGAAACATCGACGGTTGTTAGTAGGGTTACTATTATCGGCGTGATTAGTATCAACCGCGAGTAGGAGATTTTGAATTTCTCGTTTACATAGTAACGAGTCGTGCTAGGCATCGAGTGCAGGGTGCCAAATTTGGATAGAAGAATTCACTGTAAGAATTCACTCGAAAAACATATGGTCGATTAAATAATTCTAAAACGTAAATTTGTACGATACCGAAAATAGTATGAGAAAGTTATAAAAAGAATATATCTAAGAACTAAGATGAACGAGACTACGGGTGGATAATATCAAAGTTTAAAAAATTTGGTATAATTTCAAATTTTCATGGGATTCTGTCAGCGACAGATACGTGAGCGTCAGGGTCCCCCAGGTGGGGCCACCTACACCGCCATCTGTCAGTAGAAGACGGAACTGATATTTCTTTGAAGTATAACCGTTCAAAAGGAGATAGACGACGGAGACGCAGTGGCTTACCGTTACGAAGAAGCGTAGAGGTTTTTTAAATACAAAATCAATTATAGTGATCATTCTGAATATAAGCTTTCTTAACTGGATATTGAACAGTAAAACGATACTTTAAGGGAGAAAGGATTCTAAAAAAAGTAATTTAAAAATCGAACGACTAAGCTATAAAATTGTGAAGTAAATTTTCGTTCTCTCTATATGTATACAATGTATACACGCACCTATACCTTTTTACTCTTATTAGAACATTCTCTTTGTGCTGCGCTGGGCATTCTCTTATTGTCTCTCTATGGTAGCAGATATGCACACGAGTAAATGTAATTAAGTTTGCCCATAGCAGTGGGCGCGTGGGTAGTCATATAAACGTAGTACGGTTTATGAGGGAGCTTATTAGCGTTCACCATTTTTCCATGCAATAACGCGTCGCGGTTCGTTCGAAACGTTATTTTATAAATGACGTTGAGATTTCGGAAATACCATGGCAGTATGGGAAGAGAAAGGGGGAAATAAAAAAATGGCAAAAGGCAGTACGGGGTTTGTGGGATCAATAAATTCATCAATCGTAATGGGAGTCTGGATCTAATAAGAATGTATATAAAAAGAAAGAACAAAATATATCCAATATGCGAATAATACTTGGCTCATGGCTGAATTTACAGAAATTATAATACTTTTGATAAACGAGTCGTTTACGCAATTTGAATATACATATAACCGAGTCACTTTGTTGATATAGAAAATATAGTGTAACGAAAAAAATTGGCAATATTTTCGATTTCATTTTTTTATTACTCTCAATGAAAATTCCAAGAATCGATCAAGATCGATGAAATCGTAACGATCGTCGACTATAGCGACTGACGCGCTAATAATTTAAGAAAATAATTATTAGCACTGTGAGACTTGATGGTAACGAAAAAAAAAAAAATTGGATGCTGTACGTCGCGAAATTTGCAATTCGTTAACTATGCTGGTGGTTATCAGTCACGTGACTAATCTCATTTCTTAATCACGCCTATAACTTGTACCCGACACGCATTTCCAAATCCTTTGCGATCAACATGGGTATGGCATTTCGTGCAATTTTGCATTTACAATTAACGCGGATTCATTTAGCTCGAGCGTTAATAGTGGCCGTCGTAATTTTTACGAGGATTTTGCACAAATATTTACAGCGGCACACGGCACACTATAGATAATAAAGTTTATCAAGTTCTTGATATTGCTCAGCAATTTACTATGAAAAAAAAAAACTTGAACCACCCTTTTTACATTTTTTTTTTCCAAAGCATTACCAATTGATCGCGCCTCGTTTCTATCGAACGTTTCAACTGTCTTGCACTAAAGGGATACGTATTTTTTGGATCTTGACAAATTCTTCTGGATGATTTTGAGAATTGGCATTGAAAAAAATGGCAACAATTTGTATTTTGCAATGCAAATAAATACGCAGACACATTAAGGAAAATAGGTAACGGTAAAAAGTCTCATATACATATACATATACATATATACATACATATATATATATATATATATATATACCTACTCGGGTCAGCGTCTCAAGTATCTTTACCCCAATTTCCCTAGCGTCGATGTTAATTTAGTTTAACGAGCAAATACGTTCTTGGATAAATTTTTCGTCTACTTTTTTTTTTTACTCGGTGAATAATGTACTTCATAGGGTTCTCGTCTGCTGCCAGCGGAGCCTTCGTGGCAAGCAATGACGCGACGCTTCTGGAATCCTGGAGTATTCCCCAGGTACCAAGGTTACTTTCCCCGGCGTAGGTGGAGCCACAGTGACCCCCCTTGGAATATAATGCTTATCCTTGAAATTGTCTATGTGAATACAAACAGAGATAAATTTAAAATTGAAATCTCCACGTTAAAACACTAAAATTGTTATCGTAATTTTCTTTGACGTTTATTGATAATAAAAAGTGTTACTGTTACAACCCGTAAGATAGTTGCACGCTTAATTGTCAACTTATTGTTAAGTGTTACGATGCCTGCTGACGCAATGACTTTTCTTAGGGTGTAAGACTTTGTTTCGTTATTTCTTGAGAGCTTTGAAAAGGACCCTTAAACTTTTTCAAGTTTAAGGATTCGCGCTAAGCCCAAGACTTTTGGCGTTAGGTTAAACGTCTGTAACTTCTCAGACTTTGTGTCTTTGCACCTGTGCCTCTTTTAGATAACGCTATATGTTAAACCATATAAATTCTGTAGTCGAAGTAACCAGAGTCACGGATTCCGAGAGATGAAACGAATGGAATTGAAAAGAATTTAAATTTGTAATTTTTTTTAATGGATTTCAAATTTGATTATAGGTCTTATCGCATATTATGACACCAGTGAAATTGCACGTGCCTAAACTATATTAAAACTCGCGGTCCTAGTTTTCTGATCTCATCGTGAGTTTATGTTGGAGCAAATACGTGGAAGAGCTAATAGATTCTGCTATATATACATATATTGGTTAAAGCTGTAATTGCATTGAGCTATAATTTAGTATTTGGAACAAGGACGAGTGTTCGTATGAATCGAGATGATTTATACCAGTACCGCCCATCCCTTTTGTGTCACTGATCGGATTTCATATCCTTATTAATATCCGTTGAAGAAATTATGATCTATCAGGTTGAAAACTCAGTCGTTTAATAAAATCAGATTAAAAGTAAACGCTACGTTTGTTTTGCGTATCTCTGAGAAGAAGAAAAATCTTTTATTATTTGTTTAGGCTTTTTCAGATTCTGGAAATTACGACGATTATAAGGGTCGGATTGTATTTTCTCAGTAATAAAAGCTTACGGCAGCTTTACCATGGAGAGCCTTGTAATCGGATACTGGTAATTCGTCAATTGGTCAAAGTTTATTTTTAGATTTGGAGTGGAATGCCCCGAAATTTTGTCACGGGTAGAGGGTGGGAGTGGTGGGGTAAAAATTAGGGTTAATTTTGTGAACGTCAGTCTTGCTTAAGTTCAACATGATTTTCGGCCATTGACCAGATAACCTACGAGCAGCAGTCGACACTGCTGTCAGAATTGGACAAATAAATATGATCAGGAGGTATCGCTGGGCCATATGCTGTTCAATTGGATTATTTATTTTCACCGGAACGACTACTTCTGTACGTGCACGTGGCCGTTTCCGGTTGTCTGGTAAACTTGTGTCTAAAAAACATAAGGCTTGTTCCTCCGGACGAACATAGTAATAATAATATTAAAAAAAATATGTTTCGAGTAAAAAATTATTTTCCTTTGCAGCATCGTGCTTCTGTGATGTTAATAATAAATGATTGAATCTCATTAAATTTTGCTATTTAAATTTAATGAATAAGGTGAAATTCTTGGAAGTTAATTGGTTGGATTAATTTAATGTTAAAAAATCTCATTTCACTACGTATCACAGTATTTCCACACTTTCACCGTAAAACTTCAAGTAGCTATTCCAGTCACGCCCTGGTGATAATAAAACACCGAATGACCCCCCTAAAGTTCAATTTAATGGATAACGGCTACCTATACCTTCTCAAAGCAAATTTTTATTATCGAGCCTCCTGGCGAGCTTTTTGATAATTTACCTTTTTTTTAAAAAAAAAATTTAACAAATCTGCCGTAGGAAACTTGATAAAATTTCGAAAATTTATTTGCATACAAACTACAAGTCATGACGAATGTCGCCGCTCTGCGTATTCACTTTATGGGTTTAAGGCTCCTGGCACGTATTTAATTCACGTTTCCCCGTGAATTATGAGAAATTGTAAAAGGAGAAGGAACAAGCCAGGCCCTGTCCTCTGTTTCTCCCTTTTTCATTACCTTTTCACTGTCAAGTCTTATCACCAGAGAAACGAGTTCTGTCGAAAGACCAGTGATCGAGCTTGATTGAAACCAAACGTGAGAGAAACAGCAGAAGACATCAAATTAGTCCTGAAATTTTGTTCACGTAATAAAATTACACGCCCCTGCCGCGCCGTGCATAAATAAAAAGGAAGTATTTTCTAACCTAAAAATTTTATCTCTAACGTCTCATCTCTAAGGGAACATGACACGTCGCCGCAATTTTTTAAACAAGAAGAAAGCTTTTAACTTTAAATATATAAATTGAATTTGAGCATAAAGCAACACGCGTTTAAAGGAATTACAAGGTATAGCAGAGACTCTCGCATCTTACATTCTCTTACGGAAAGCTCCGTTTGAGCTCGCCTGAGCTTGATTATTGGGCATGATTGGGAGAGAGGGCGGGACCATCACAATTGCTCTACGTACGTGATTGAAACTTCACTCAGGTTACATAACTGCGCAATAAGTTATGAGAGAGTCTAATTTGGTAATAACTGCCATTTATTTACCATTTATTAACTTTCATTCTCTTTGGCCAAATATTTTTGGTAATAGTTATTTTTTTTAATGGTTGAAAACCCTCCGTGAAGAATGGTCGACGCTCGGGCGTTAAATAATTATTAATTGTGATAATTAAACAATACGATGATTTTTGTATTAATTAACCTTATTGTGCACAGAAATGGAAATACTTGCAAAGGATAATTACTTCTAGGTCATTTAACTAAATTGATCGAATATTAATTACCAACCAGATATTTCTAACCGAATGATGACAGTTCACGATTATTTTGCGTAAGATGGGATGATCAATATTTATTATTGCCAATAAAAGAAACTCTTGGATCTTAATGTGAACCGGTGGATTTTATCCATTGCTACACTCGGTTGGAATGAGGTCGTTTATGGGATAGGAACGAGGGTGAACTCGGGTCAGGATATCATCCATCCTACTTCGAGCTAAATGAGGCTAAGGAACTTTTCTGAATTTAACTTTTGTTAACTATTTCTATTTCATTTCTCAAATTTTATTGTACTTGGATTTACACACGTGTCACGAAAATTTCTTGATTATTAAACCGAGCGATTATCAGTAATCATACAAATTAAAATTATTTTGCTTGTCCTTCACATCTAAGACCCGCCTTTGCAAGCAATTCTTTTTACTTCAGACTCAGATTTTCAAGACTATTTGAATTACTTAATAACCCTTTTCAGCGATATCAAGGGTGTCGTAAGGTGCTAATAAATTAATGTATAATTAATTTGCGACGAAATGACTAATCCGTATTATTGATACTATCAATATGAAGATCCTCGAGTAAATCATAAATTTATCATTTGATCCTCAACGGTAAGATTTGTTAGATCCATCTTAAAACTAACTTGAAATATTTATAAATTTCTATTTAAGCATCCCCCGTGAAACAAACACGCTTTTCAGACTAACCCAATAAGACAGCATGACTTCGACACGGAAATTCCAAAAAAGTTCCTACAAATAAAACTTTCCCAACTGTGGAGATCCTCTCGTAGGAAAAGCTGCACGAATTCCAATGAGTTTCCACCGGAAAATGTGCCTTTCCTATTTATAGAGCCAGTTTCGGTTCTTTCTCGCATCCACAAGGAATTTACCCGAAAAACTATTGAAAGAAAAATTTAGAATTATTTATTTAACCGCAATCGACTGTTCCCCTTAAACCGATCGCCCATTTGGATGTACTGTGAATAATCAACCCACCCACCCCCTCCCCCCGTCAACTTTGACATCGCAATGCTTTTTCTTTCTTCAAGCAAATAAATTATCTCCTAAAAGCTTAAAGTCAAATGAATTGATTGAAACTTGTTATTTGCTCTTCAACGCGCAAGCATACGCAGAGTAGTCGAAAGCTCGTTAACGTCGATAAAGTAGAACTCTGCAAACTTTCATCAAGTCAAATCGGTACCATAGAAATTTTTCCATATCACTTTACTTAATCTTGTCTCTTGACAATGAAACGAATTATTAAGATATCATACAAGGAATACCCCTTTCCACTGATTCCCTTATCAGTCTGCATAATCCGAAGTATTTCAGCCTGGAAATACAGATAGGCCGAAGCTGGTAAGTAATTCAAGTCCCCGCAATTTTAAGCGGCCGATGTAGTCTAATCTGAATTGGAATCGCGTTATCGATCCAAACCTCAAATACAGGATGACTCCGCCACCGAATGAAAAAGCCTTAATAAACGGACGCGTAAAAGTGTATTATATCTGTATTAACAATCAATGGAGTCCCATTCACCGAGGGCGTTTCTTAGGGTGCTCATTCACTGGTGGATTCGTCTTATTGTACATTTGAAGCCATGCGAATGGAATTACCACGCCAGCCTTTCTCAACACAATGCACATATATTATAATAATATAGATATTTTTCTTGCAATGGGTCAATTAATCATGTCTCTATCGTATTATCATACTCGTTGTATTGATCAATATCGCACAGGGTGACGGAAATGTGGTCGCCACCGCTTTGGCCCTTATCTGAAAAAAGAATCTGAAAGGAGGGTTACTGGGTCTTTTATACCTGAGTGGAAAGTGTACACGAGTATAGTATATGTTGAAATACTCGTATCACCGGGCTTCTAATTGCAGGACCGTAATGAATAATTAAACGAAGCGTTGTATAAAATATGGTGAAAATCCCCAACGATTTAGGCTCGATGTTAAAATTTCCACCGTTGCGACGCGCACGTCTCCCGTGGGCGTTAAAAACGATATTGGCTGAGTGAGACCGAGCCGAGTAAGTCGAGTAGCTTTCGGAGCAGAGAAATACAGTAGCTGGATAGTCGAGTGGCCGAGTAGTGGAACAGCGGCGTGACGGTATCCACTTTGCGATTTAAAGCTGGGTATTTCCAAAGGTTGGCCCATGAGGATAACACGATGATGCTAGACAGGTCAGAGGTCAAAGTGCTGTGTCGGTTGATGCTATGCTGTTTTAGTTATGTAAATTTCGGACGAATTTCACGACGGATACTGGCCGTTATTGTTGTTATATAATTGTGATACTTTTTTAGTCTTGATTTTTGAAATTTAACTGTACATGACGTCATCGTATTTACCCATAAAGCGAACAATTTCAGACTAAGCTTGAGCGCTGATTATAAATTTGATAAGAGAACGAGGTTCGTACTTATCAATTATTTTGATAAAGCACCGCAAATAAAGGGAATTTAGATTAAAAAAATATATATAATTTCTTGTATTTATCCTCCGTTTATGGATTTTTTTAGCTTTTTTTTTGTTTGTTAATTACTATCCAGCATTTTCATAACTCGGGATAAAGATGAGTATCAGGCTCGAGTTAGTACAGGATCATCTTTTATAGGTTAGAATTAAAACTTGTCGGCTTAATAGACGCTGTTAACCTTAATAAGTCATTTGGACTTTGTCGCCAGATTTGAATATTGTGATAAGATAAGGTTGGTCGGTCGCGAAACAAACGATTGCCACGTGTAAATTTAATTATTTATTTTCAACAATTTCATTTCCCTCGATCCACAAAATCTTCGTGGTCTTGAGAATTTTTCGAAACTGTAAATTACGTTTGCTTGTATCAAACAAATTTTCGAAAAAAATTCTTATCGTGCGTTCATCACTTTCGTAATATCGAAATGCACCATCCGTTTGAGTACAATGATTAGATCTTCCATTTCGCGAGCGAACAGACCGAAATAATTTCAAGAATTATAGCTACACGTCCCACGTCTCAAATACTACTCGAAGCGCGTAATTAGCAAAGTGCCAAGCAAAATGTTAAAATAATATTTCCGTACAAACCCGCTGTTGGCATTTCAACAAAATGAGATATTCGCGATGGACGTGACAATGAATTTCCTTAAAGCTTTCTGACACGTCTGTATTTTCCTTTCGATTAAAGTCAATCGAGTCTCGAATTTCCAAGTATATCAAATGCTCGTGCTTTATGGTATCCAGTCAATAATTATAATAATACACTTTATGGTATCCAGTGAGTAATTCGATCCAATTAAAATTTTTTCATATTCTTTTTATCTTTGCCCACTGATTATTTTTTTTCCCCCACTATGTTTATTCTACTGTGAATTCCCAATCGAACGCTCGACCCATTCGTCATATAACAACGAACGCAACTTTAATCGGCTAAACTTTTTCGACCATTTTATACAATTTAGCCGATTTCCATTTACACCGTTACCGCCCTTTTTTCACTTTGATTGGTACTCTCCACGAGTTACCAACTTTCAAACAAGCTTTATGTATTAAGACTGCTTGGAGGGCTCTTGAGGATTATGTATACTATTTGTTGAAAGAACTTCCTTGATCTTCAGGGGATAAATTATCCAAATTTCTTCTCCCTTTATTTTTGCTCTACCCCTTCTGCTTTATCGCTGATTATTATCATCCTCTATGAAATTATCGACCTTTTCGACTTTTACGAATTTCTTACTTTCTCATCAACCTCCTAATGTTAAAACGTAAAAAATATCACTCGCTTTTCGCTCCTCTTTTACGCGTTACTTCTTACTTATACATATATATACTTATATATATTTCTATATGTATAATACTTACATGTACATACTTGTGTCGCCCTAGGCGAAGTATCCTTGTGAAATATGCTCTCAAAGTGTCATAAATCTTGTGCTACTTTTTCTACTTCTTGTATATGGACGCTGCATCGCAGGGTAAATAGTGAGAGAAGTTTCACGGAAAATGATTCGGCGAAGGAAGTGTCCACAGACATTTCCGCCATTAGTAAATTAATAATTTCCACATTAAAAGATAATCAGTCAAAAATCTTAAGTAAAGGTTAAATGATCGATAAGTTTTGAAAAAAAAATTAAAAAATTTTTACCATAGCTTTCTTATCACCTGGATATGAGAATGACGTGGGCAAATAGAAAATTACATGGAAACTCGGCAGTAAATATAAATATCGATTCTACTTGATTCTGCGTGGGCAGTATGCTGTCTGATGCAGGTATAGGAATATTGTGAAATTTTCGCGATATCACTAAATTGAATCTTCAAGGAAGCTTCTTCATGTTTGACGTACAGCGTACACGTGCGAATACAAAATTGTATATCGACTACTAACTCTTATCCCAAGTGCCTGTTTTAGGTATATAGAGGCTCTAATGCGAATTCTAATGGGATTCTAGTGCAACACGTGTGCTTCCTGATTCACCAAATCCGATCAACCAAACTCGGGGCTTCTATTGTTTCCCCGAAAAATATTAATAAGTCGGCAAAATTCCTTTCTGCTCCCTCGGTGAGTAAGACGGAGGGTGATTTCGATGTCTAAAAGTTTCAACACGTTGCCGGTGATGGTGAAAGTGGGACAGAGAGGGAAAGTGAAAAGTTCAAGACAAGCGACGTAGAGAGCGAACGAAGATAGGATACGAACCCATAGGGATGCTGTAAGGAGTTAGCTGGATGGTCTCGTGGAAATAATAAGTTCATTGTGGGATTTTCGGTTAGTGGTAAAACTTTATAATTGCTTCTGGGTTAGATCTTTGAAAATGGCAAAAATATCTGATGCACTTTTAATTTCACGAATTCATCTTCGTCTCGAGAAGCCCGTAGAGGCGTGGCCTGTGGTTGGTCAGACGAATACAGGGTGACACTTTACTAGGGTTGTGGATTAACTTAAAAGTCATATTTTTCTTAGCTTCTGTACTTTGAAATTTTTCAAAATTACTGCTCATGTTAATGTCGATAAGAATAAATTTAAAAAATCCTTGTTAGTCTGTCTTTCGAATCTCGCGCGTAATTTTTCAGTCACCGTAAAGTCAGTTCATAATTATTTTTCAAAGCCACAATTAATTGCCGCATACCTGACGGTATATTTACGACCCACGCGTAATGTCAGTATAAAACTATATTCTGCCTGTACAGAGAGATTGTAATATTAGATAGTCAGCAGTAAAAGATAAGCATCGCCTTATTAGTTGGTAGCTACGTATGACATATAGAGATAATAAATAACATGCATATAGTGGAATAAATGAGGTTATCCGCATGGTGAATGGACGTCAGTAAAGCTGGAACTGTCACAGTGTAAAATCGAAAATAAAATCTATTGCAAAGTTAGGAGCTATTTAAGAGCTAATTAAGTGCGAGAACGGAGCGGCGTAGGGTTGGTTTTTCGATAAGGGGGATGATTTCCAAATTTGGCTGTTGCATATTTTGAAAGCACTTAATTAACTCTTGAATCCTATGTTTTGTTTGTTTTATTCTCTTATTGTTTATTTCGTTGCAGTTTCAAATTTTTTTGAACTAGCACCGCCACAGCTTTTGACTAAAAGATGGGCGGAGCTCTAAAATTTTAATTATCGCACTTACTTAGCTATTGAATATCTCTTAACTTTGCAATAGATTTTATTTTGAATTCCACTGTGGCGTTTCCAGCTTTATTGACGTGGTGACTGGCGCTGTATAGGATTTACTATAATATACAGTACAGTTATTATTATTATTATTACTCAATATCAATAAGAATTTCATATATCACTACCCGCAAACAACCTTCTTTTTGTATCAATACATCCCAGAAAAAATATCTCCATGAAAAAAGTTCTGGCTCCGTGATAACGGATATTGCGATTGATTTGATGTAAGAAAAAAAGAAAGTGCAAACAAGCCCATAGTTCCGGTCCGGAACGTCGTATCGGCTGGCAATCCGAACAAAGAAAACGCTTCCTGGATCGGCGTGGCGGAAGGGTCATTATTTATTTCACTTTCTCTTGTAACGTCCCTGCGCTTGTTATCACCAAGAAATGAATTTCAATCGAGGTACTACATTACCTTAGCATATATAATTATCAGCTGGTATTTAACCGTGTACAACCTAACCTAACATAATATAACCTAGACATTTAAAATCCAGCCGAGAAAACTGTTTACTCGCAGTAAAATAACGCCTTGGTTAACAAATATTTTCCCTCGGTTACTTTCAGTTGTAAATATTCACCGTGGCGACGCTTGCGGCAAAAATTGCAAGCTCGTCTTTTGGCGAGTGAAGCGTCTAACAGCCTTTACAGCTGTAGATCGTTGAAAATTGTTTCTTACTTAAAATCGAGCGATCGATATTACACAGGCAATATAGCTGTAGACACGAATGTCTACGCCTTGAGGAAACATCCTGCTAACCTGAAAATAATTCCCGTCCTTACGACGAAAAGTTATCGAAGATTGATTCTCTTGCATTTTTACGATAATAACACCGAGGTATAATATCAAAGTTATTTGACACTATCCAAGGCCTATTAATCCTTGTTTCCTCAGCGACCTTCCATCCTCTAGTTGACAATGGTGTCTCCTTACTACCAGGATACCTATACTCGATACTGGGTAACTTGTATCTATATAATATATACCTTGTACCATCAATTGACTCAGGGGCGTAACTTGTAGCTTATTTCGAGGCACTTATAAGATGAGAAACACACCCGATATTTTTCGGATCAATTTCTTCTATACGTATGTGCACAATAATTTTTTCTGATTATCGGTTTGAGACGCTAGTTTCGACAGTGACAATTCCTCTTTTATATCACGTATGACGTGTTAAATATCTTGGTATCACAAGATGAAGGAGAATCATGTATCCTAGTGATTAATGACATCGTACAGTGACCATTCAGGTATCAGATAAACCCTCCTTTACCGAAGGTCTCATAAAGTTATCGTAAAATGGCTCACGCGGTTAGGTATTGACGTTTTCCGTGATGAATGACGTTTCCCTCCACAGTATAAATTTCCTTGACAAGTCAGAGTTTTCTCTGTTTAAAGCAAAAATTTTAACATATACATATATTTCTTCCATATTGCCGTTCGTCATGTATGAAATTTCGCGATATTTTCGGCATACAGTAAATTCACTGACATAGATATCACGCTAAAGAGAATTTGAATTTCCATTAACTGTAACTTAGCTGTGATATATTTTTTGTTTGGCATTTTTTAACTGAATATTTACACCTGTAAATTTCGTCTTAACGTTGAGCCTCCCTATGTCTCCGATAGCCTAACAAAATAAGAAATATTTACGGACACTCCTGTGGGACTGAGCCAAGGCAATTTTCTTTGTTTTCAAGTAGCATTAGATCAGGATTGTCGTATTTTGTGGATTACGTTAATTCTTTCGATTTCGCTTGAATCTTCATTATCTCCTTATTGACTCTTGTTTCAGCCTCGTAAACAAAAGCATTGTTCCTGACATTCTACGTTGTATTTCCTCTTGAAACTTTTTTTTGTTACCTGTATAGATAGAAATACAGGTGTTCGTCAATTCCAAACGTTTCTCCCCTAAATTGCTATTGGTGTGAAGCAACAACGTATTATGGGAGTAAAAAGAAAATTAAAGTGAAAGTAGAAAATCGATATTGAAACTTATCGTATTGCTTATCCTAAAAAAAAGGCCGCCTTTCAATTAAACTTTAAATATTTGAATAATTACGGAATATTAATTCACAGCTGGTTTTTCTTAACCAAAAATATATGCATGACAGTTGTACCATTTTTTTTCTTGCTCTTCCTCCCGAATCTTCGATATTTTCTTATTTTCCATATTTTTCCAAGCCAAATAGATATCAAACCCCCGTTTCTCCTCCTACATCTTTTCCAATCTTTACGAAATTTTCAATCTGCTTTCCCTATTTCGTGATATAATAATCCAGAAGTTCACCTTTGACATTTACCCCCTCCTCGTAGTAAATTTTTCGGAATACTACCAAGATCAATGAGAACCGAAGTGAAATTAATCTGTCAGATCCTTATCATATCTCGCAGGATTCTTTATCTCGAGTCATACTACGTCCCTTGCGTGGGCGAATAATTTATTAATGAAATGGAAATAACTGCTTGCCGATATCGCGGAGTAGAGATTCGCTTTCTAGTACTGTGGAACTTCGATAACTCGAATCTCAAAGGAAACGATATATGATTCGAGTTATCGTGGCTTCGGTCTATCGGAATTTTCAACTTACAGAAACGAAGCGTTAGAAAATTCGAAGATTCATAGTCTTACGGAGATTTTTGACTCATAGAAGTTCCGCGTTGTCGAAGTCTATTTTTATTTCGCTTAAGTCGCTTTATTTACCATAAACGCCTTAATTATTTAATTTGATTATGTAACTGTAAGTAAAAGCACTGGGATATTTTTTTCAGCTTGTTCCTGAGCCTCCTTACAGAAGCATATTTTAATTAAGCGGCGTCAGTTTTTTTCTTTTCAATAATACACCCTGTAATAATATTAATTTTTAATTTAAAAAATCCTTTAAACAACAAATTTTAATCTTCTTAACCCAATTAATTCGACGTCTCGTCCTGAATTACGCTTGTTCGCGTAAACATAGTACAATGGTATAGTCAGTGATAATTTATCAAAATCAAACAATTTTTTCACCTACAATTCATATTAAAAAAAAAATCATTAATCTTCACTTCTTATAGGATTCTGTCTTGTTTATATATCTTGTAAACATCTATGATATAATTTTTCTTCCTTTCATTTTTAATCTATTTTAAGATGTTTCTTTCTCAACATTCCAATTGATTTCTTTCCGCCAGAAGCATATTCACTTCTTTATCCAGAAATTTCTGTCGAGTATTCAGCAATATATCTACTCCACGTAATCGTCATAATGAAAAAAAAAAGCAACTAATGTCCGACTCTCGTAATAGTGTAATGTTCCAAAGGAGAAGCATCTTTTTTATCCTTCTTCATTCCGCTTCGCGTCACACTTCATTTTCTTTTCCCTTTCTTTTCCTTCCCTACCCTGCAGCCCAAGATCCACGTTATCGTTAACGCCTCGCGTATCAAAAATATCTTGAAATCCTGTCACTACTATTCCGCGATGCTGATTGGTTCTCGCTATTAGTGATTATTATTAGTGATTTACCGCGTCGCGTGCGGATTCACACTGCGCAGCCAATTTGAGATCGCGATTTCTTTCTGGGGTCATAACGCGAGAACCATGAAGTTTCACATAAAAATTGTGCGTAGTTACGAGGAAGGCAACAAACTTTTCCAAAAATTACAAAATATGCATTCCTGACCGACATTGTTATTGAGATAATAATTTAACATAATAATCTTCGTAGAAATACTAAACCTTATATTTTTCGTACAAACATAATTTAGAAAGGCGAACGATATACGCTAACTCTATTACTCTTTTTATTTCTTGAAAAACTAATTTACTCCTAACCTCACGTCGCAATGCGGTTCAGTAAGAAGTGCAGAAGAAAAATAGCCCTCGGAAAATGGAATAATTCAGAGACTAACAATAAGTAAGGTTTCGTATGAAATTGCTAAATTTCGTAATGCTAATTTATTTTGAAAATCAATTACTACACACTTACTCGCATTGTAAGAGTGAATACAGCATGAATTGGTTGGGATAATGATAAGGAATGATATGTATATTGTTCAAAAATGAACGCACTTAGGATAACAATATGAATGCTGGAAATTCATAATAGGTATATCATTTATGTCTGAAGATTTCAACAATATACGTAATGTACTATACATACAGTATAATCTCAAACAAATTGATAGCACGGTACTGATAAAGGTTGAAGGATCATAAATCGAAATCAAGCACAATACAATTCGAATGATCGGTCAACAATGTTGAATTAGTTGAAAGTAAATTCCCTATCCACTGAACGTACTACGATCAATGGTTTCGTAATGAGAACTAAAAATACTAATTTTGTCCAATTTATCCCGAAACAAGAGAAAACTTTGATAGAAATCGAAAAGTTTCACCAAAAACCTAATCATCATTATAAATCACTAATTAGCCCTCAAAACCATCTCGGCAACCAATGATAACGTTATACCTTGCATAATCTCGTTTTCGAATAAAAAGTTAACCTATAAAAAAGCCATCCTGACCTCGGCTAGAGCAATTCGAAGAAAGTCGTGTACATAACCTCTCCAGGGCTCGTGCTCGAATAAAGTTTGAATATTCCAAGCAGACGGCCGGATATATTACGCGGTTTGTGTTTCAAACGATCCACAGTTGGCAGTAGAGCCAACCCAATAAACCAAAGGCCGTTACACTAGCCAAAATCATCGTTTTAGCTCTAAGGTTTTTGCGTCCTCATTGAAATCCGTGATACTAGTCTTGATCGTGCGAGCCAGTACGTATCGGCTATTGGAAAGAAGTCAAACAAGAACAAGCAGCCCCGACAACGATAGGTTTGGCATTGAAAACATCAAAGGAGGATTATGAGAATGGAAATGAATAGAGGACAGGATTCGAAGTGTCTTTTGAAAAACAAAAAAGGAGCGAAAATTCAGTGAAATTTCAAATGACTTTTAAGAAATTTAATTCAAAATTCTAAAAAAGTTTAATAAAGGCAAGACGAATTTTCTACGCTTATGTTTCTCTTGTCCTTGGTAACCATACAAGCTGGAACTTTCATAATACTAAAGAACGAAAGAATAGCGAAACGAAATAGGTAGCAACGGACCTCAAGGATTCAGGACGGGTTGCGAACTTGTTACGAGGGTGCATGCTGATACGATTACCTTTGTTTCCTTGTACCTGTTACGCAATATCCTGCTGAACCTCTTTAACTCAGGAGCGTGCATGTGGGGTGCCCGAGGAGCCCTCTGTAATTTTCCACACGTTACTTTTTCAGCTGCTGCATCGACCTGACAACTTGACTTACCTTTCAGTTCAATTTTGTAGAACATAACCTATAAACTTTGGAGTATCAGGCATACATAGTTTTCTTTTTTAACAAATTTCTGATCGATCATGGCTGAAAATTCCTAGAAATCCCACGTGCTGTGATCTGCTTGATGTATGTTTCATTATAACCTCAAAAAACACCTGACAAAGTTTACCTGGAACGACCTGTATATATGTAGTACATACCTAATACGTATACTGTTCTTCACAATGTATGTTCATATGAGATTATGAATGGATACGTATGAATAGTGAATAGGGGATGCGAATGAACGTAAATTCACGCACAATATAGGGCGAACTCATTGGGACAGAATAATGTGGGTAATATGGGTATCTATATTACAAGAAAAAAAAAAATTTATCCGCTAGGGTGAATGACGTAGGTACACTCCGCCGTAAAACTTAACATCTTCGTTGACCTTTCCTAGCGACTGGCAGTAAATTTTACGATTTATCCTGAAACAAGTATCCATTTTCTAAACGAGGATTCGAATTGAAAGATTTATCTAGGCTGCTTGGATCGAATTGTTTGGTATCTAATGACTGGGACAGATTCCAATAAATTCTAAGGTAAAGATTGATCTAGTGAAATTTTCTAAAATTTCTAAATTTCCACAAAAAATTTTTTATAACGATGCATGCATTTAAACAAAATTAATTTACTCATATTTACTTTTTATTAGTGTCGAACTTCATTTCATAAGAAAAATAGTTTATGTAACGTTCATTGCGTAACTTCTGTTTCTCTCGATCCATTGTAAAATACACGTAAGTGATTGACAGGCAATTATTAAATTGGATTTTTCTAATATGTATTTATATTCTATATTGGATAATTCTCTTGTACACGTAATCACAGTCTTATGCCTCAATAAGAAATTTCTAAGAATGTTACAAGGCGAAGAAAAAGAAAAATAACATAAGCTTTAAATTTCTGAAAAAATTAATACATATAGCCCATAAGATAAAAGCTTGATTCAGATATGACTTATTATTGGTGGAACTCTTATTTCAGATAAAATAATAGTCACAACAACAAATCTTAGTAGCAATATTTAATTAATCCAAGGATATGAATGATTGAGGTAAAGGTACTTGAAAGCGATACTTGAGTATCAAAAATAGGATAAAAGTGTTTCACACCCCAGACACTGATATCACAAGTGTGGAAAAAAAATAGATAACGCCAAATCTAATGGATCCTGTGCAAAGCGGCAGATAAGGACTGTTCATCATCATTAAAAGCAATACGTAGAGCGTGTAAAATTATACGTATATGACGTAACGGTACGGTAAGGGATATACAGTCTGTAGTAAAAATATAGGTATAAATATAGTAGTCACTAAATTGACCGATTTATTTATAGAAAATATCTGCAAACATTTGCCCTTTAACGTTCAGACACTCTAGATAACTTTAAGGTTGTTTCGCCAGTGATTTACCGGTAGGAACGTTGCACGTTTCCCAGTAATATTACCGAGCGTCAGTATGACCCATATTAGGCAATTTTTATTTTTTTTTACGTTCCTTACAAAAATTCTCTAACCCATGTTTGCATCACATAAATATGAACCCAGAACAATCGTTTGCTGGGACAATCTGATTTTTATCAATAAAATATTTTTTTGCTCAAGCTTTCGGCATGTCCTTTAAAATTGATGAACGATAATCGACTGTCGATTCGCGAATTTCATAATTTATTATTTTTTTTTTCGTTTGCACATACAGATATACCACCAGATTGGTTTTGTAAAAAAAAACTAGAATTGTCTTCGCAATTCAAAAAAAGCGTTCCCACACCACTGTTGTCAATTACTACATGTATTAAGGTGCTTCGTATCCAGTAACTAAGTGATATTCTAAGTTGACGAAGTTGACTAAGTTTTTTATTGGGAAGTTTTTTTAAATTTTTATTTCAAGGAGCACGAGAGAGGCTAACGCTTAAATTTTCAGTGAAAACAGAACCTCTTGTGTGTTTAAAATTAAGTATGCGAATACATATTTAAAAAAATTAATTTAAAATCTATACGTCGCCGTCGTAAAAATTCGTCGAAATTTATCGGGAATTTTTATTGCCGCCCTAAATCAATCAAATGACTGGGATCTGGACTTGGGAAATTTCGTAGACTCGACAAGGGAAAGTAAAGTAGAAGCACCTTCTTCGGTTTACTACCCTATTAATTTAGTCCCCGATAAATCTCGAAACCTTTCCTTAGACTGTCAAAATGAAATACCTGTCCAGACAAAAAGTATTTTTCCAAACTATTATCTGCAAACTAAATGTAATCTTTACATTCAGGTTTTTGTAATACCGTGTCGCAAATCCTTTACTTATTTTTTCTATAGACAATTAAAACATCTGTATATACAGTCCCAAGTAAAATCTTAATCAATACGAAACCCACGATAAGTGAAAAATGAGAAATAATTTATATATGTAAGATATCAAAGTAGATTTTACAAATCTAGAATATACATATACAGCATCCCTGCACCATGTGTTAGAAGATATATGAGAGTTCTTGTCAATAAATAATTTTTTAATAATAAATTCTGTTCTAAATAACAAGCAGAGACTACAATAACGTTAAATATACTAAAATAACATTAATAATTCCTATGATTGGTAAATTATCTCATATTAGAATTTGTAAATCCTCATCAAACATCAGATGTAAATTTAAGCCTAACGGATGCATCGAACGATTCGATATTCGCTGTCAGCACGTTAATCGTGGTACTGTATATCAGCCTGTAAAATGCAAAAAAATAAAAGACTCAGAAAGATAATATATTTTACTAACGTTAATGTATCTCCGATTATCTCAAATCTTAAGTCACAAATATTCATCATTTGTTTCAGAGCTGAACTCCTCAGCATCGGCAGTAAGAAAAAATTGCACAAGAAGGGCGGCCCGGATAATTTTTTGTCGAGGAAGACGAATCTAAGGTCAAAAGGTTTTATATCAACCAGTATAAAAGACACCTGAAAATCTATACGACGTTTTCAAGCCGACGATTGACTTACTTAATTATTAAAAGTGATTTAAGCTAATTTAGAAGAATTGTCTAAAGGGAGATACATTTATCTCTTTCGATTTTACTTGACCTTTGTCAGTAGCCAATTAGTGGAACCTCAAAACGACGGAATTTGCCGAGAGAAGTTGGAAAATTCCGTTTCCACCGTTCCGTCTCTCCTATACCTTTGACCGAGCTAATTTGAATGTACGGCTGTTCCGCAACGTTGATAAATTGTGTGGAAACAAATAATTAGGAAAATGCGAACTCATTGAATTCCCCATGACAGCGGACAGGAATCTCCATGTTTTATGTAACAATACATCCCCACGCCTTTGAAAGGGGGCTGGGGATGTCCTGGTGAATTGGAAACCACGATCAAAAGAAAGATATTTTTAATTAACCCTTAATCGGACGTAAACAAAATTTAAAGGATAATTGAAAAAAGTACAGGTGAATTTTAACTGTTTAAAAGTGGCTGATATAAAACACTAATATTTTACAGGACGTCGACAGTCCTGTATGATGTCGATAGAAAAATTATTAATAGATATTTACTATCTATATTTATGGTGAACGCAAAGAATTGAAGCAAGTATCAAAATAAAGAATCAGGATGTGAATAGTCCTTGAAGAACAATAAACGGATTACAGGATACTGTTGTCTTGTCAATGACAATGGAAAACGGCGGGAGAATACGAAATAAAAATTGAGTAAAAATCTTCGTCCTCGAAAGAGAATTCTAACCTAAAGACCATTGATTCAAACTGCGAAATCATCGTTAAAGAGGAAGCACCATTCAATCGCAGTAAAATGCCGTATACAACTAGCACACCCACAATGTCTCAGATACTAAATTGCTCAACAAATGAGATCAATTGTACGGAGGAAGATTACACACCTTACAGTGCCCGACTGGAAACTTATATCGTTCCTGTGGTCTTCCTTTTAATCCTCGTGGTCGGCGTGATGGGTAATGGCGTCCTGGTGCTGACAATTCTGCGGCATGGAAATATGCGAAATGTACCTAATACGTATGTCCTCTCATTGGCATTGGGAGACCTGCTGGTGAGTAGCTAACTTTAAAATATTAACGGTCGATAATACAGATTTCTGTATTACCATAAAGAACTAATCTATGTATATTCTTCGAACTTTTTTATACGTTATTCTTGATAAATATGGACTTTCAGATGGGGTTAGCAATGAATTATAATTATATCCACTGATTAATAGCTCTTTAAAAAGCTTTTCATTACAATTCGTACTTTTATTCTTACTTTTCTTTTTAAGGTTATACTGACCTGCGTGCCTTTCACCTTCACCGTCTACATCCTAGACTCCTGGCCGTTTGGTCCTATACTTTGTAAGGTTTCTGAGTGTGCCAAGGACATATCTATAGGGGTGTCTGTATTTACATTAACCGCCTTGTCAGCCGATAGATTTTTCGCCATAGTGGATCCCATGCGCAAGCTTCATGCAACTGGTACGGATGAAACTTTTCGTGAGGAATTATTTACTTTTAAAAAATGTCTATCACTCAATACTTCATTGACAGGGGGTGGCATGCGGGCAACCCGTTTCACTACTGCAATAGCCGCCCTCATTTGGTTACTGGCTATGGTCTGTGCGGTACCAGCATCGTTCTCATATATACGAGTCTTTCGTGTAAATAAAGACGTATCATTCAAGGTAAGCCATTCAATCATTTGGCAATGATTAGAATGATTTATATTTTCCATTCCTATAATAACCACAATTTTACCACGTTAAAGAGTGAGCTTATTAAATAACTTTTTTCTTCATTTTTTAATTTCTTATATTTTCTTTACTGTCAATGGTCTACTTTCAGCTATAACGAAACTGTAGATTTATGTTATTCTAATTCTGTATATCTTATGTCTCTCATTACAGGTCTGCTATCCATTTCCAGAAGAATTCGGTCCAAATTATCCTAAAACAGTTCTTATCTGTCGCTTCTTCGTCTACTACGTTCTTCCATTGGGAGTTATTACAGTGTTTTATCTTCTTATGGCCAGGCACCTTGTCCAGAGCACACGAAATATGCCTGGCGAGATGCAAGGCCAGGTGAGGTCCAGTGTAAGGATTCAATTTCCTATTGTACTTTATTACCTGGAATATATATTTTTGTACTTAAAATACTATAATTCCGTAACGTATCCTCCATTAACCTGGACGTGGTCGCGTGGGATGTCTCAAAATGTGACGCCTCAACTCAATGCTTTTTAAATAGAAAAATAAAGCCGTGCGACCATTTTCTGGTTAATGCGCGCGGGGAGACATAATTATTTTTTATTTATCAAAAGACTCATTGAATTCATGAACAGATAAAACCGATATTTGTTTACAACAGGACATTATCAGGAAATCATGTGTACATATATAATACAAACCATATTCCTATAACTTGTTATGGGTATACAAAAGTATATGGTTACGTAAAAGTATTCCCATATTTTCTATATATCAAAACAACAAGAACCTTGCGTGGAAAAACATCCCACGAGGGAAAGATACTATTTATGTTTTCTTTTTTGTCCTGACGTATTATATCTGTATATGGTCTAGAAGGATATCGTCATGAAATAGACTCTAGAGAATTCATTAGACTGGACAACAATTGAGATTTCCCTGTGCACCAGAAGTTTCAGAAACAACCATGACTATAATTAATGTCTATACCACATTTCTGTTAACCCTTTTGGGTCCGTTCAATTATTATAAAAAACTGAAAATTGCGTCAGTCCATGTTATTGGCCATATGCCAAGCATACTTTACGTGCTTGAAGAGAGACTCTCATAAAATTGATAAGGTAGCAGAGTCTCGTGAAATGATAATCTCTCGTATAATCCATTCGAGCGAATGCAGAGCGGCGGTAGTATTATAAAAACTTTCGATTGCCGTACCAAAATAGATTATAGCTATTAAGAAATTCTGACAATTATCCTTTACGATCATACCCACCCACGTCATCAGGAATTTTAATGATAATAATTATCATTTATCAATTACAATAATTATCAATTATTGAAGGATAATTATTATCCTTCAATAGTATCAGAACCGACTATCACTTTTTCTCTGAATTTATTATAGAATTGACTATTGAATCAGTTTCAATGCCATATTTACGGTCTCGTAAAACTGGAATATTGTGTCAACCATAACTTTCACCCGTATCCTTTCATCCATTGGACGAATATTATGTTTGCTCTTACAATCTCCATTGCTTCAAGTTATTGATCATGATGTATTTAATGTGTCTTGAAACGGTCCCAAGGAGTCTTTTGACCTAATGCAACCCTTTTTATTCTGGCAAGCGTACGAGATGGTATATGTGCACAAGAGCGAAAGAGAGTGTGGTGCATCGTTATTGATTTCAGGTGAAACAAGTAAAGGCGCGGAAAAAAGTGGCCAAGATGGTGATGGCCTTCGTCGTCGTATTTGCTGTTTGTTTCTTTCCCCAACACGTCTTCATGCTGTGGTTTTATATTCATCCCACCGCACAAATGGACTACAATGCATTCTGGCATGCATTTCGTATACTCGGATTTTGCCTTGGATTTATGAACAGTTGTATCAATCCTATCGCTCTCTATTGCGTCAGCGGTACCTTTAGAAAATACTTCAACAGGTGACTATTTAATGTTTCCATTGTCGAAGAATCCATACGCTTTCATTTTATATGCATGACACTAGTATCTTTTTTTTTATGATTTCTAACAATCTCATAAAAAATTCAGCAGGTATAGGCAGACATTTTTTTTCCCTATGATACCTTCAAATAAATGTAAATTCTTCAATAGCGAGACACGCGAAAGTTCAATTTTCCCTTAGTCGATCCTACTTTTATTATTAGAGCCAACATCACTGAAGAGTGAAAGGTCACTGTCGCGAATAACAGAACTTTTGTCGGATAATTTGAGTTACGTTATAATCCGATCCCCTCAGAAAGCTTGATAGCGTCCTTATTAACGTCATCATTTCACATATACCAAGCTATTCAGTTTAAACGCACAAACTAAAATTGGCTTGCAATCATAATAGACGAACTAACTTCCGTTGGTTCGTTTGAGCTGAATATAACCGTATATATAACTGTGATAGGTATAAATCCAAATAGAAGAAGTACGAAATATATAGTATAAATATAAAGCCGTACAGCCGTCTAGCTTCTCTATGCTAATACATGAGGGACCTATGAATTTTTCACCTGAAACACACGTGCCGGATTGCTATGTAAAAACATTCCTGGTGCCATCTGCATGAAAAGTTGAGGTTTCCCATTCGGAAGTACTATCGATATACGTATATCTATATTTCTACAAAATTGTTCAACCAGCGTCCTATCAAATAATAAATTTAATTTTTTTTATCGAACTTTCCTGTGACAAGTAATATCCTGCTATTTCTTCAATACGATTTCAGATATCTACTGTGCTGCTGCGCCTCGAAAAAGAGACGCACCTCAGCACTTGGTTCGCATCGACGTGGACAGAGTATTTCACTGACGACGTCGCGACGCCATACCAGCAGTAGACGGGGACAGCAAAGCGTCGTACATCTACCTACTTGGACCCCACCAACCGACGATATCCGTATACGACCGCATCAGCAGGAACAGGAAACCACTGTGACTGCCTACCACAATGGACTGGAACATCGAATATGAGGTGTGAGCTCTTATCATGAGAGCTATTGTGATCCAGTTTAACTCTGGTCAATGTTATCCCATTCTGCGTAATACGAATCCCTCAGAAATCAAATGTTTAACGAGTAAATTCGATACAGGAAGTCCCGGTACATCCAGAGTTTCCAGGACTGCATGCTGGTAGAGGACTTACGACTGTCAGAAAACGAGGATTAGGATTTAGACTTCCTGGTTAGCGTCTAACTTCCGTTTTCCCAGGCACCTGCCTAATCACACCTGGAAACTTGATGGACTAGAAAGCAGCATAGTACTGTCATGTAGGAGTTTTCATTGGATGCCATTGGGGCTCTGTCGACAAACAAAAATATTAGTTCACTCAGTGTCTCAATGTGTAAACGTACAATGGATATGAACAGAAAGAAAATTATATTTACTTCCAATACGTATTACAATATTTCCACTTCTGACTCTTCGCTTAGATATTATCAACTTCAAAGTACAAGTTCAAAGTATTATTCTTTCACAAAACTGATATGAATTTATCGGTTCAGGTCACAACCGCCTCGTTTCATATGTTCCAATACCAAGTGCTAGAACCCCAATGCCTAGTAACCCTCTTTCAATAAGGGTTCAGCTTCGGATAAGGAATAAAGGATCAGGTTACTTCTACCTTCTCATACTGAATCTTTAATCGTCCGCTACTTCATATGTCCTTTCCTATCGCCTGACACTTTTCAGCCACCTCGTATAAGGGAACATTGCGGATACAGAACCTTCTACGCTGACACACTCCTAAAGAGAACCTCTTTTATGATAACGTTCCAGCTTTTCTTCCTACTCTAAACTAATATAACCTTTAGATGAAAAGGACCAATGTTCGGCGTAAAACTGGTCCTGGATATCTTGTCTAAATGGATTTTCTTTCCAAGTGCTCCATCGACCTTTGTTATAACCTAAATCTTTAGAACCAGAACCTGTGATAATACATAACCTTCTTTTGATCTACCTCACAGCGATAACTGCTACCTCCCCAGTTATTCCAAGTCAAACCTTGATAATTGCAAAATTGTTAGCTGGGTTTTTTTTTCGATTGGTACACCAATCATCTTAGGGCTAACAAACTATTTTCACTGTCCTTCCTTATCTCCGTCTCTCACGAATCTACAGAATTCTAAATTATTATTCTTTTCCAGGCCGCGAACTGGCGAGAGATCAATGGCGATTTCAATATCGCCAAACATGGAGGTCACATGGGATACGTACTTTTCAATTTGAAAGTTAACCCTTCAGTCCTAGTACGTCATCGCTTAGGTATTAAATATCCGAAGCAACGTGAATTTGTTATCACAAAAGTAACATATCGTACTGTAAGGTTAATTGACGTTATTCCTTTATCAGCCAATCGGACCCATACAATGATCTCTCGCTGTGATTCTCAATGACACTCTTGGACTTTGAAGAATTCGAAAAATATCATGTGATAAATCCAACATATATGGTTAGTCCTTTCAAGAGGGCAAAGGACTACAGATATCAAAATTTCGGAAAGATGCTTGAAGAATCTTCAACTTTTTTTTAATTCCCAACGCCGTAGCTTAATTTTTGTATGTTTCTAGAAGAGAAAAAAAATAATGAAAAATAATAAGCAAGGAAAGATGCTTTCTCTCTCTTCTACGCGCTTTTCATTCTTTTAATGTAACTCGTTAATTCCACTATGCGATTGGAGCACGGGTGTGCTTTTTGCAAAAATGCTACAGACATCTATTAAAATATTCTATTCTTACTCGTATAGCCTCGCAACTGGTAGATATTACGCGCGCGGTAAATTTTCTACGAATTTCTTTTCGATCCGCTGATGAAAAATCAGGTTACATTTTTATACCCCTGAAGCAACTGCTGCAGGTAAATATATGAAGCAGGTAAGCTCGTTCGATTACCTGTCGGTCTATTCCCTTATACAACTACTCGACAATATGCACACACAATCCATTAGCTCCACGCACATTGTACGTATTAAAGAGGAATTAATAAATGTATATATTTTTAATAATTCGCACGAACACGTAAACCCGGCGTTCTCGTAATTCCATTTGTACTCTATACTCTCTCTGACCATTCTGTCAATATATTTTTTCGTCATTTTGTCATTTCCTTATTCGTGCAATGTTAGATTAATTACTTGTAATTGTCCTAAAACCGGCTCGTACAATCGTTGTAACGCACGGTATGTAATATACATATATAAATGTATTGTTAATGTTAATACATACAATTATTCTAGTCATTTACCACTTAAGACGTAAGCTAATCTATGGGGGCCCATTGAGACTAACAACACGCGGTCCGACATTGTTTAAGTCAATAAGTAAAATATCCATTGCACATGGTAAAGTCGAAAAGCATTTTAAATCCTTAAAGCTAAACTTGCATAAGTTAAATTGGTTACTTTTGTCTTGAACGATCGCGTGCACAAGCTACGAACTATATGTAAAGTTTCCTATGTATAATTGTTATTCCTGGAAGATGCATCGATAGCAAAATAAATGTTATTTAAAAAAATTAAATTAAATAGAACTTTCTAATTATCATATCCTTAATGGTTCGGTAAAATTCACACTAAATTCCTAAGACTATCCTCCTGGCACAATGCTTTCAAATAGTATCAGCATTACGATACAGTTCATAACCGTATCTCGTTTCATCCCTTGAGTAACAGTCGTACTGAGAGTTAACATCAAACAAATTTTACTAATTAATGTCAAAGCTCTTCATTCGCACATCTATTCCAACTTTGTTCCTATAATATCGTATATGCCTGTAATATTACAGAATTATTAACTTTTACAAAACCCGGAGCCAGTTTAGTGTCTTTGAACTGTTTCAGTCAATTTTGCTCGCAATCACCCCAAAAATGTCATAACGAATGTTCTTCATGTCGTCAAGTGTTGGCTGAGTAGCTAGAACGTGGTGGCTGGGAGGGGAAGTGGGAACGAACCGACGCAACACTAAGGCCCAAGCAACGCTACTACATAGGTGTATTCCAAAGAGAACGCTTCTCGAGAGGCGCAGTCTACGCGTTACTTTTTAGTATTATTATTATTATATTTTATCGTGCAAACATCAGAATCAAGACGACAAAAGCACGCATTGGCACGTAAGTAGACTATTTTTTTATGGACTTTATAATAAAGTATATATTTTTCTGACACAGAATATACAAGGCCTAATCTCAGATCTTTTTTGTAAACGATATTTATTATTACTTAAGCCACAAAAGTAAAAAAGAAATAATGAAGCAGGTATGAATTTTCCACCCAGCCCGGAAGCCACTATAGTGAAGTGAAAGAAGGCTCGACATTTTCACCGTGGAACCCAATGACATTGAGCAAGAAAAGTTATAAAAACAAAAAAAGTCAGTCGAAAACATGCCGGTCTTGTAAAGGCTAAGAAAATTTAAGACCCACGCATGGGTCTGTCTAAATGATTATTAATTATTGTCCTACTCATATATCATTCCGTCGCGTCATCTTTCCATGGAAAATTTTCATTGAAGGCTAATATATTAGACGACGCTCGTTACTAGCAAGCCGATCACGATACATAAATTAGCACGGTTGAATAAGCTCAGTATGTATCATCCCCTAACACACTCTGACATCGTGGTAGCTATCTAATGGTTAATCCTATTCACGATGGCAGCACCACAAATCACTCATAGCCAATCACAAGCCAGATCGCTGATTACGAAGTTTATCCGCACCTTCTGAACTTCGACCTGTCGCGTGGCAAATTATAATAGCCGTCTTGGTAGTTTTCATCGATATTAATAGCTGTATCGTGAATTCATGCAGATATATTCGGTAAAATGGTAATTTCCTAATTCCCCGTCGCCCCACTGTACCACATGCCATTTGGTTAGCACTGTTTCATTTAACGCTCTAAACTCTAAGAACGTATTTTGAATGTTCACTGGAATCTTACTGTATTACTGTGATCTTATTAAATAAATCTTAAGCGTAACGCTTTTCATTTTTCATACATTGGAAGTCACGTTGCGTGTATCTCGTAGCATCTCGGATATCCGATGTGGGTTTTCCTCTGCTTGTCTTCCTGTAATGAGCCAGATCATTTGCATAACTCTACATGACAGTCGGAGAGACATGTCGTACCTCATTGATTGTATTTCGAAAAGCATAGGATCGAAGCTTGTTTTCACCTGCTGCTTACAATATTTCCTTTCCTTATATTAATTCAAGAATTCGGGATAAAAAAAATGATGTTGTTGACCCTGCTGAAAAATCATACAAATTTCTCTTCCATTTTCCTGCCGAATGATAAATATTTATATGAAAATTGTATAACTCGTGACGCTTGTAAATTTTTTATAACAGGGATACCAATATAATCGCAATGTGATACATATTTTTTAGAAAATGATAATTCACGAATTTTTTATCACTTTATATATATTATCTACATAGCTACCGTACATAACTTGAATCGTTTCTGTCCCGTGTATCTTTTTGCGAATAAATATCACCCCGCCCCCATCCCAGCAAACACGTATGTCGTATTTTTATATTTCTTATACAAAGTTATTCAGACCAAACGCATTAGCTGAAGTAAGCCAGTGCACTTGATTTTTATTGTAAAACCACCTTCAGGTGGTAAGTTTGTATAGAAATAGCTGCTGTATAATATTGAATTTAGGTAACTAAAACGCAACCGTTACGAGCTTTATTTACTGTGTATACATTATACTGAGTTATTTTTGTCCATCGCTAAATTGCTATGTCTTTATGGTAATCAAAATTCATTGAAAAATAACTCGAAGGTTTGGGATTCTGACAGGTGGGTAAAAAAATCAAATACAATTCACATTCTAAGTTTCTTTTAACGTATTTATATAGGAACGTTCCAAAAATCACTGCAAGCATGGTTATGTCTCGCTCTATTACATGCAGGTAAACAGGAACACGGCACTCGTAGTACTGCTAATGAATTTTGGAACTTGCCAATGGTAACTTTATTGAAAGAAGAAAAGCGAGGAACTTTCAAAACAGCATAACTCTTGCCAAGATTGATGGTATGCTCCGAATATTACTGCCAGTCCTGTGACAAACGCTGTGTCCTTATTCATCCATATGCATCTAAGAGAGATGTAATTACTTTTACAGTACTGTCAGTAAATTTCGGAACACATCTTGAGTTTCATAAAAAAAAAAAAAATGTAGTAATACGATTCTTTAATTTTTTTAAATGTCAAACAATTGCCATATCATCGTCATGTCAAATCACGCGTAATACACGTAACCGTATGAAAAAGAATGACTATTAATGTAAACGGAGTCTATTTACAATTAAAATAAGAATGGAAAGAAGCGCAAATCTCGTGGACTCGTTTGTAAAGATGAACACAAAGTAAGAGACTAGTAATTTTTCCGTATAACACAAATCCATGAAAAATTCTAACTAATTCATGTAACTAGACTGACAAGATTGAGACAGCACACGCGGAAATTAGTCCGGGAGGAAAATGCAATGATTGAAGGAAACGAAGGTAGGTAAGCTGGGATTAGGATGATAGCAGCTTTAAAAGGGTGATTGCCAGTGGGTATAAAGAATATAGAACGTCGTAGTAGCTTCTTTAACGAACGGGATAATTCCGTAAAAAAATGACGTCGATTCAATAAAGCTGCTACCTTCCCACTGAAGAATCCGACGAGGTGAAAATCGAAAAGTCATCGTGTCCTGAGTGTCAAGGAATTCCAGATGCCGGGAAGAAGGTGCCTCACATCAGTGATCTCTGCTCTGCTGACAAGCAACGCATAGCAGAATTAGTCAAAACACTTGCAGAGTAAGAATTTGCACGAAAATCTAAAAATCCATTCGAACTGCATTGATATCAGTGTAAGAATTCAGAAAAACAAGATCTCTGAGTATTATTTTAACAATATTTAATTCGTGAGAAATTTCCTTTGAAATACATGTGTAGTGTGCGCAATTCAATCCCGTTTGAGCCGCCGTAAAGCCAGTGCAGCTTTAACCTATCATTTCATAATTCATCTAGACTGATACAAATGTACCGTTGAGACACCTTATCTGTTTTATATATATTTTTAATCTTTACTACTCAGCACTCTTTTCGTAACTATTTCTATAGATGTACTCAAGAGAAGCATAAGCTCGAAGACGAATTATCAGTATGCAAATCGGAAAACGAGGCTCTACAAAATCGATTTCAGCTTCGAACTTCTGAATACGAAGCTGATAAGGATCGATTGAAGTCTAAGGTTAAAGTGTTATTTTTTTTAACCTTTCGTTATATTCACTTATTATGTACGATTGTGCTACAGCTATCAAATGTTACTACGGAGTTGGCTAAGTTAAAGATTCAAACGAGCCAGTCGCTGGAACTCTTAACGCGACAATTTAACATGCAGGAGTCTCAGTTCACGAAGCTTACCGAGACGGTAAGAGATTTATTAGGTGAGAAAATGCAACTTCAAAATGTACTTATCGAACGGGAAATGAAAGTGAGCGTCGCTGAGGCAAAGCTGGAAAGAATGAAGGAGAGTATGGAAATGGAGAAACTTATTTTTCTGAAAGAACATGCCAAGGATGTTACTCAAAGATTCGATAAGTCTTGCCAAGTGTCGCCGTCTTGTCAAACTGTCATCACACCTCCTTCCTACTGTCAATTTCCTTCGGTCGATCGAACGAATTCGAAAAAGGAATTATCAAGGATAAGACAAACGAAAAATAAAGACGATCTCGAGGCACCGACTACAGAAGGATTATTGTTGCGCGAATTATTTTACAAATCTTCGAACGAGCCTGAAGTTTTGAATATATTTCCAATACTGCCACAACACTGAGTCAAAACGCGATGATGGCAGGTAATGTATTTTTAATATCCCTTTCGATTTTCCGTGTCTCTGCGAATAACACTGTGAGAGATATAAATATCGCAAATAATAGGAACATGGCTGTCCAACGATATGTAGGCTACTACGTTGCTCTATGTGAAAATTAATAACTACGTAATACGTTTGACGCAGGCAATCCGATTTCGTACGGAATCTCTCATCTTTCCACTTTTTCTCTCTCACGTACACACGCTCTGCGAAAAACAAGAGGAATTACTCACCGAGATTTCATTTAGTATCACACGAACGTCACGTATTTCTCTTTCACGTGTGATTCCTATAATTCGCGCACGTGTCATTCTTATTCTGTCAAGCACACTTTATACCTACGGGAATGCATACAGTTACCGAGGCGATATTACCACAGAGAGTCACGGTCTTCTGGAACTTTGTGTCTGACGATTAGTGAGCGCTGCGGGCACATGAGATATGCTGGAACTAACATGGCGATTCTGGAGCATATTGAAAATCCATAGATTTTGTTTTAGCCACAGAATACATTAGGGTCGACCCTCTTTACCAATATTTGATAATGCAGTTTACCGAGAGTCTATTATCACACTGACTGGCACATCTCCCTTACAAGGAGACAGCCATAAAGAAAGGCGGCTTCGAACACGGAACACTACTTTTTGGGACACGCGAGATACGTCAATTTTCATGATCGCTGAATTACGATCGCTGAAACTAGCCTTTCGCACGAAAATAATCATATTTCTGACTCAGATCGATTTATTATCCGAAACACTTTGATTATGAGCTATTAAGTAATGATATTTGGAATCCTGGAAATGTATTAACGTACCCACGTTTCGCGTGCATATTGGTATTGATGAAATCGACCGCAGTCATTTGTCTTTGCAGATATAAAATGTAATTTATCTTTTAAATTCACTCCGCATAGTGATATTTTTTCAAGTCTAATTGCTATAGTTTTGTAGAATTCTAAAACTATTTCCAGCACTTTAAGTCAAGCATTATTAATTAAAGGTTCCGTCCACTTGTATTGGCTCAACTTTGAAAATTGTGCTGCTCCGTATGCTAATGGATTAATGAATACTCAATAAGCTTAAAATTCTTCATGCTTTTAAAAATTAGAGAATATAACGTAAGAAATTTCAACAATTTATTACCAATTATTCAAATGATATACGGTGTATTACAATTCTTAGAAATTCTTCTTTTCGTTTAATTATTCGAAATTGACGTTTCCCAAGGATACAATTTATACGTACTATGTTATAATATGCTTTTGTAATATACACACTGTGCAAGCTATTGTGGAACTTAATTGCGGGTGCAGGTGAAGCAGTTTTATTATATTATATATGGCTTTATTGTATTTTTACTTTTTATAGACCTACACGAGCGGTATCTTTGGGAATATTGCCATGGTCGCGGCAACCGTTATAACTGCAATAAAATTTCACAATGCTGAAACAAGAAAACTTTTAACGAGTATTTCGAATACGATATTGAAACATGTTGTGAACCGAATAAAAGGCAATATATGAAACCTTAGAATGTATACGTACAAGTTCTTGTCATTGTTAATATATGCATGTCTTTTTTATTATACTTCAATTGTATCTTAAGATTTTATATGTTAAATATGGCAGAGTTTAAATAAAAATTTATCAAATTAACTTCAGTAAAATAAATCTGTTCAGAGGTTATTTCCAGTTATTAAATCAACACGGCGGCAAACGGCAACTACGGTGCAGTGCTTTTAATAAATATAAATATATAACGTTTAACATTAATATGAAATGTTAAAATTGAAGGTAATAATACATATGTATAGCTATTAACCAACAACTTGTATGCATGTTATCTGTACAATATTGTTGACCTCTTTGGTCTACTTTGAAAATATCAGCCTTCAGAACCAAATCCTTCACAATTCTTTGACCCGAATTAGTTACAAAATATATGTTTTAAGACTCTTGTTTATGAACAGAGAGAAGGACCTTCTGTGGAGATTTTGTGAAACGGTATCATTTACTGAGAGCTCCGTCGGCACAGTTACAGAGACCTAGACACTGTGAGGAGGTAAAGAAGAATGCACTGTCAGTGGGAATAACAAAGCTATCTAAAGCAATTTACTCACAAGATCGAGTGGATCCCTGTTTTATATATTTATCAATTCATTATTAAGAGTAAATTTAAAAAATCATGCAGAAATTGTATCTTTATTCAATAAAAATCGTCGGGTCATGTGTACTTAAAATCATTCATAAAACATTTAGGAAGATTATTTATTTTTATTGTGTATATAAATATGGCGTGCGTTTACTTCTTACAATTAGACTTCTTTTGCTCAGCAGCCTTGGTTATATCATCAGGATTTTCCGCAGCATCTTTACAACAAACTGAATTATCGGCTAAACGAAAACATTAGGTCCGTTCGTGCAAGCGTTTTTATGTGCTCCGAAATACTATAGGTGTTTTCGAAAATGAGCCGAGATCGCTGACAGCACGTTATGTCTCGATCAAATGCATACAATAAACCAGGGCGTGCATTGCGTAACTTAAATATAGTGAAAATACGGAAACTCCGGGACCTTCATAAGAGACCAACTCGAGGAAGAATTAACACTCCGAGTACTGCGCAACGAATTTGCGCGCACAGAATTTTGGCCACTTCCAGTACTTCTAAATATTCTTAGCCAGGATTTTTTATTATTAAGTGTTAATATCTAACTTTATTGATTTAATTAATAATTTTAATATTTCAAACACTTGATTTATTAATATTTCAATTTGAGCGTAGTTTATTTTCGACGTTTCACAATATCAATTCACTTTTTATCTTCTCCGTATATTTTATGAGATTTTGATTTAGTCTCAATTTTATATCTTTAATAGATTCTTCTTCTTGCGGGGTATCCAGCTATTCGGGAATTATAAAGGTTTGAATATTTGTTTTACTAGTGGCGGCAGAGATGAGTAGGGAGATTGGCAATGAGCCAATTTTCATGGTACAAGTTTTATTTTCCATGTTTGAAAGTAATATGAATAATGATTGAAATTACGCATTAAAAATTTTACACTCAATAGCTTACTTATTTCAAATTTTAGTACTGGAATGATTATATGGTACTGATCAGTACTGATTCAAAATGGTTACCGCCAATTGTTATGTATGTAATGTGCTATACGGAACATGTTCAGTTTGAAAAACTTATTAAATATTGAATAAAAATATCTATTATGAGGCAAACCATTATTTTCTCGCCAAAGCTAATATCTAAGATAGTCGCTGACAATGTCTGCAGATGTACTTTAATAAGAAACGCTTCCACGGGCTTACAACTATGGGTATTGTACTTTTTATAGGTTATCTATCCAGCGCGAACATATAACAATACTATACTGATTTAGTTTTAGTTTAGTTAGAAGCGGAGATAAATTATTTAAAATATACAGTAACCAACAGCAATAATAAAATTTTGTGTTTCTTAATCCTGTTTTCTTTTTTGAGAAAGAAATCATGCTTATTAATTTTAATATGAACTCGTAATTTATAATAAGTGTATATTACAAATTATGTTTTATGAAGCTTTTTAAATATAAAGTACATTCATTTATTACATTTACTATTATAAGGAAGATTTTTTTCTTTTGTGTAAAATTGAATATTCTGTCTATTAAAGCTCTTCCATTAATTGTTTGCAGGAACAAGACATAAACATTGAAATAAAGCACAAAATAGAAAATTATTGGAAAGATAAAATAAATAGAATATCTTATAATGATAGTTCGAAGGAAAAGTTTTATGTATTATCTATGTTCCCATATCCATCTGGGGCATTACATATGGGACATGTGCGAGTTTATTCCATAAGTGATTCCATTGCACGATTCTCTAGAATGAAAGGTAAGCTTATTAGTTTAATATTAGTTTTTATCAGTTACAATTTGCATCTGCTAGAAATTTGTATGTGCAAATTTAGGAAGTTGATATCACATATTTTTGCTTCAGTATTTATTGACATTGATCATCCTATACAAGTTTTGAAATTTTATATTTAAGATAACTATATTGAATGTGTATATACATAGTTAAATGGAGTACTTCCTAAAAGGTTTTTAATTTTAGGAAAATATGTGATACATCCTATTGGCTGGGATGCTTTTGGTCTACCTGCAGAAAATGCTGCTATAGAGAAAGACATAGATCCTGCAGAATGGACGAAACAAAATATTGAAAATATGCGAGAGCAATTAAATACCTTAGGATGTTCATTTGACTGGGATCGAGAATTGTCAACTTGTGATCCCAAATATTACAAATGGACGCAGGAGCTTTTCTTAAAACTATTCGATAGAGGTTTAATTTATCAGAAAGAAGCCTTCGTTAATTGGGATCCAGTGGATCAAACAGTCTTAGCTGATGAGCAAGTCGACTCAAACAATCGATCTTGGAGATCTGGTGCTAAAGTTGAGAAAAAGTTATTAAATCAGTGGTTCATTAAAACCACAAAATTTGCCAAGTAATTCTTTTATTTCCCTAATTTCATATATTATGAAAATAACATGATACCATATATACATATATTTTTTGGTTTCAGACCCTTACTGGATGGTTTAACTAATCCAATGCTGCGAAATTGGCGCGATATTATAAAGCTGCAACAACATTGGATAGGAGATTGCAATGGTACAAACTTCGAATTTAAAGTACTGTCAAATGTCCCAGGGTATCCAAAAACATTATCATTGTGGACCGATAAACCAGAACGCATCGAGCACGCTAAATTTGTCGCAATTAGTACAAGAAGTATTTTAAACCAAATTGAAGACTCTGAAGGTGTAGGTACAGAGAAACGATTGAGTGCTACAATCTTAAATCCCTTTACTGGAGAAGAATTGCCCATATTTTCAACAAATAAAATAAAATTTACAAGATTCAGAGATAATCATGTGGGTATACCTTGTGAGTCTGAAGACGACGCAAGTTTTTGCAACAGCATGGGAATCCATTTCGAAGCAGCAAAAGAACTTTCGCCCGAAGAACGAGAGCAAAAAATTTCAAAAATTCTCAATACAGCCAAACAATTGAATATAGGTGGCTATCCAGTTAGTTTGAAACTCAGAGATTGGTTGATATCACGTCAACGCTATTGGGGCACACCCATTCCAATAATACATTGTGAAAATTGCGGTGTTCAACCAGTACCAAGGAAAGACCTTCCAGTAGAACTTCCAAAAATGAGCAACACCATCAGAAAGTCATCCTCATTAGCCGAGGTCACTGACTGGGTTAAAACTCAATGTCCTAAATGTGGAAAGAGTGCGAAAAGAGAAGTCGACACGATGGACACGTTTGTCGACAGTTCATGGTATTTTATGAGATACATTGACTCAAATAATGATAAGGAAATCTTTGCCAAAGATAAAGGTACTCAAATGTTACCTGTTGATCTATACATCGGAGGAAAGGAGCACGGTATTTAAATGCTGATCAACTACTGAGCTAATAAAATTTCCATGTTACAATTTATATTTATTCCTATTAGGCAGGAAAAACATAATTGAGGTTCTAAATATACTTTATTTTTTATAGCTGTCTTACACCTTTATTATGCACGATTTATGAATCATTTTTTGCATTCGGAGGGGTTGTTGCCAACATCCGAACCGTTCAAAAAACTTCTTGTCCAAGGAATGGTAATGGGCATGTCTCATAGGACTAAGGATTCTGGCAAATATCTCAAGGCAGACGAAGTGGAAAAGGTTGGAGAAGTATACGTTGAAAAGAGTACCGGGAATCCTGTAATTAGTTCTTGGGAAAAGATGTCTAAATCGAAGTATAACGGAGTGGATCCTTCTGAAATGTTTGAAAACTATGGCACCGATACCACCAGGTTGCTCATTTTAGCAGATGTTGCACCGACCTCACATAGAAATTGGTCAACAACTAGTAAGAAATTTAAAACTTATTGTATACACTTTCGTACAATATAGATGCAAACAAATATGCTTTAAGACGTTTTCGCAGCTGGCATTTGGTCCTCTACTCAGGTAACAATTTTTTCGATGTTACGAAGAAATCATCCAAATGTTTTACATACATATGTCCGCCAAAAAGGCATCTGGAAGATATTCGACGTTTGAAAATTGACTGTCGCACATGAGGTAGCTTACAGATAACGTTCTAGCGAACATACATATGCAACCCATTCAGATGACTTTTTCATAACATCGAAAAAATTGGTACCTGGTTAATGAGGCCATAAAAGCCATCAAGGTGATCGTAGCGCTCTTATGCTTCACTAGGCAGATATTTGTAATTAAGGCCAAACTTACTTTGAAGGATATATCAGTTCAATATTTTATTGTAATAATAAGTGATTGTGAACTGAAGTTTTCTGTTTATAAAATTCTAATAATATTCATTGTTTTCAGCATTTCCCGGTATTCTGGGTTGGCAACATCGACTATGGATAACCGTGAGACAATTTTTAAAATACCGAAACGAACTGACAAATGAAATTATAGCAAAGCCACCGAGCGAAAAGTTTATTGAAGAAAACGCATACATGTTCGATAGTCGAAATTTCTACGTAAAGGGTGTCACTTTTAACATAGTTGACTCGCAACAACTCAGTGTGGGCATATCGAAGATGCAAGGATTAACAAATAGGTGAGTGAAAAATTCTCTTGCTAGAATATTTGGTCATAGAATTACACAGCTGCGAATAATTCATATATTCTGAAATTTCACAGTATACGAAAAGCATCATCAGAATGCATCGCAAAAAGTCGTGAATTCGAACGTGCTTTGGCTGCACAAATAATAATGTTAGCACCATTAGCCCCGCATTTTGCTTCAGAATTATGGGCTGGTTTTTGTTCAGCCCCTCATAGACTTGCAAATGACGGAGAAATTCAATGGGATAAGGATGTTTTGGAACAAAGTTGGCCCGAAGTGGATATGGATTACAAATTAAACGTCACTGTTTATGTAAGAGTGCAAGGATTATTGATATTATTAATTAATATATTTTGAATTTATCTAATTTAAAAATTACCTTATATAATCATTATTTTACCAAAATCACAAAATTTGCCTACTTACTATTCTGTATCGTATGATATTTCTTTAGAGGTCCAGAAATAGATTTTTATTTTTTACACATCTTTGCAAATGTTTAAACAATGCTCCTCTTTTTCCAGATAAATAATGGTGAAATCTCGAAGATTAAAATCCCCCGTAAAAGGTTGGATAATATATCAGCTGAAGAATTGGCGTCACTAGTCACCAACCACGAGACAGTTGCACCGCGCATCGGGAAGAAGATCATTAGCGAAATCATTGTTCACGTAGAGAAAGGCTGCGATGGAAGTTGTTATATTAAAACAATGAAAAATGTAGAAAATAATTTGAGGCAAGGATACAGTGTAAAAGTGCAATCTTGTTAAAAAAAATCCACTGCTTCTTACATACGTAATCGAACAACTCGATTAACTGTAGAACGATCAGCAGAGGAATGTGTAAATGAGTTATTAGTGTATAAAATAAATAATTTTTTATGCTAGAAGTACTAAAAGTAGAAGGTTCAATTTTTTTAACTAGATTAAAGATTCAAAGATACGAAATACTTTTTAGGAATTTCAATTCACATTTAAATTTGTTCACCTTATTTCACTTTCTCCAGAATAACCATTATGTGGTATGCTTTGCAATAATTGAATATATTCATGTGGAAGTCCGTTTTCACGCGCTCCACTTAAAATTGTGTTCCTGTAACGAAATGTTTTTAAGAGCAAGAGTTTTAATTTATATTTTAACAGTAAACTGTTTCGTGTTAAGTTTTATAATTTACATCAAGTTTTTTCTTAAATATCTGTTGACTGTCAGTTATTATTTACTATTGATTCAAATTGGGTAAAACCTTTGAAACTGTTTTATAAACAAACGAATGATGTAATGAAACTGAATTACTTACAAATAAAGTGGAGAAGGTCTTCGTTCTTCAGGTAACAATTCTTTTTTCACATTTTCCTCAGGATTTTTACACTGTTGATAAACTCTACATTGAAGAGTTGTTCCATTAGGTGTTTCCACATCAACTGTCATTGGAAAATATATATTATCTGCAACACCTTCTTGTTGATCTAAATCTGACATGTTGCTGTTGTCAATTTCCCATATTACTCCCCATACATGTGAATTCTCTGTTGGAACTATAGTAGCAGCGGCACCATGCCATCTTTTTGAAAATGTTATAAAATCAAGCCTGAAGTTCTGCAAATATAATTTTCAGTTCAATAAAATATGATAACGATATACACAATGACAATTGAGCAAGTCTTATACATATATACTCTATATACATCAATGTAATTATTAATGAGATTTATTAATTGAATATATTAAAAAATTATTTTATAAGAGTTGAAGTAAAATAAAATATAATTTAGTGTATAAAAATTAAAAAAAAAAAGTGTTCTGATATTTTGTTTTGCATTAAATGCTCTTTACCCATTATTTGAAGCTCAATGAAATATAAAAGTTATCAGTACTTTCGAAATATTTATATAGATCAAAAAAGCAATACTTAGGATATTATAAATAGTTTAACAAAAAGTTCAGATAACCTTAAATCTATGAGTCATTTACAAAACTAAATAAATATTTTTATGTCATAAAAATAATCAACCACAAATTATAAGGTCGTGCGTATCTTAAATGTGCCATAGTAATTTAAATAATTACATAATAAATAAAGGTACCTTCAAACGGCCGATGTCTTTTTTTATAGCCGTTGGATTATTTATACGAATTCGTTTGGTAAGCAAATTGCTTCCATAAGCAAAGTACAGAAATGAATTGGCCATATTTATACAAAGTTTTGTTAAATTGCACGGTGGCTGCACTTGTCTGTCCTCGATGAACCTTTCCTTCGTCAAATATCCTTGACGGCAATAAAATTGAATTGACTTATAAATCCAATTTACGTTTAGTCAAGAAATATCCCGCCCTTGTTTAACTATTTATCTATGTATATAATACCGTCGATTTGGTTCCTTATTAATGCCAAGGTGAACCTATGGAAATCAAACCTTCGTAAAATTAAAAGTAAAATTAAATCATATACGTCAACTACAGTAGTAATAAAATATATTCTTTTATCAATTCAAGTTTAAATATAAAGCAGTGCATGTCGTTGCTTATCAGAGCAGATTTGGAGCACAGATTGACCTTCGTAAATTTCAAATTAAAATTAAATCATATACATCAACTATACAGTAGTAATAAAATATATTTTATGAATTCAAGTTTAAATATAAAGCAGTGCATTGTCGTTGCTTATCACAGCAGACTTGGAGCACAGTTTGAGCTTCAGCTATCTGTAGATCCTAAAGTATCCGGTCAACACACATTTTTCACGTTGAATTTTGCGTCTAATTGCTGTTGACTTTCTAAATGACCAAAATAAAGTCTACAAAAAGCAAAATATAAAGTTCCGTAGAATTTACGTTGATTTTGACAAATTCTACGCTCAATCTTTTGACATCATTGAACTCGTGATTTCGAGCATTGATCGTCTGATATTTTACGTTCAATTTGCATTGTGTATAATGATCTAACATAATTTGTTAAAGATTGCATTGATTGCAGTGTCAAAAAAACACATTAAACTTATAGACCGATATAGATATATATATATATACACATAAACATACACTAAAAGTATATCAAAGTCCATAGAGATAAATTACTACTGATTAACAGTAATTTATCTTACCTGAGATGATTAATAAAATGCGAGTAGATCAAGAGTCCTCAGTTTTCCTAGATCACAGAAACAGATTTCAGAATACAGTAAATTTCAAAAAGTATCTATCAAGGTGAGGCTGATTAAACACACTGACTGTTCGCCCTTTCCAACATTGTATTTATATGAGGTTGAATGCCCTCCTAGTTCAATACTGCGTTTATTTGGATTTTGCTCGTTATCATAACCACGTACTATTATCATAAATAAGCTGTCAGTTGCGTGATACCTCATAAAAATAATAACCAACATCCACTGTAACGGAAAAAACAATAACCACAAGAACGATATGAGTATGATTACTTTTAAAAATACCTATAAGTGATACGAATAATTGATAATAAGAATTCCCTTATCGGTTTCGTAGAAAAGAATCGTTAAATATATGTAATCATGAATTTATGTATAACAGCGTGCTGTTATATATATATATATATATATATATATTATTATAAACTAAATTTTTCTATACTTTATAGATATAAAATAGTTCTGGAACTTGTCTACTGGAAAATTTGAACTTTCGAAGACGAGCTTGACGGATAATAATATAATCATGGCAACAAACATGAGAATAAACTGTGCTCCCACGCATTCAGAAACAGTGAAAGACATTACATTGGCAGAGCAGGATCATAATAAGTTTCAAGTTGAATTTGATACATCGTCTGGTATATGTTAATTGGCATTGCCTTATTCAAAAAAAGCTTGTGCATATAAATATATATATCTATATAAATATATATATCTATATATTTATACAATATTCTCTACATATATTCATATACATTGCAGAAAAAATTCTTGTAAATCAATCATTTAAAGATTCCCCGAGGCTAAATAAGGAAATAAATAATTGTGACGTCTTAGCGCTCCCTTTCACAGAACATTTGAGATATCAAAAAATACGCGCAATGTCTATTGAGAATGAAAATATATGCAAGTTTTGGAAACAGTTTCTATATGACTTGCCGCATTCAGAGAATAAATTCGTTCCAAAAATTAATAATAAGTAAGAATTAGCATATAATTAAATTTAATTACGTAAATTTAGTCTTGTGAACTTCAGGAACTAAAACGCAGCTCTTATGTTTGTTGTAATTAGATATTGGCGGTGGAAGAATTACATCAAATACGTGCCAAACGAAAATTACAGTAATATTAAAAAAAATATGTCATCTGGACCAAAAGTAGACAATGTCGGTCGTCTACCAATTCCAGCAGATGAATTACCAACTTACCGTGGATATCGCAACAGTAATTTATTGCTCAAATCAAAGGAGAAAATTAATTATAAAAAAGATCATAGGCTTATGGTTACCAAATAGTAAAATTTTAGGTATTTCAATTTTTACATTATGAAAAGTAATTATCAGCTTTTACCAATAGTATAATAATATTGGTTCTTAACCAAATTTGTAGTTTTCGTAAATTTCTTGGAACATGTCACGACAATTGATTTTTACATTTAACTTAGCACATAAAAGAAAAACTCCAGATAACTTTCTATGAAGACTGTAAATTTCTTCTGGCGGAGGACAAAGCCGATGATTTATTATGGTAGGAACTAGCCTTTGAATACTGAAAAACAATTACTTTGATTAGTTCAGAATCATAATAATATTTAATATTGTTACTAAGATTTACCTTTTCGTTACATTTTGCCCGCCAAAATCGAAACATTCATGATCTTTGTCGAAAACTTGACCCAAAATCATAACAGTATTTACATGAGCTTCTTCCATGACCTGACATTTAAAAAAATACATAATGAACTCACTTTTCTTTGTTTACCTGACTATAAATTTTAATATATATATATATATATATATATATATATATATGTATATATGTATACAATTATCATATTATGCTTTCACGTACCTTGGATTCGTAACCTGTTAAGAATCCCATTTTTCGAGATATTTTTAAAACTTTGTCACGATCTCTTTCACTCGCACCTTTTATAACTTCTATGTATTGATCCATAAAGTCTTTTTCATAAGATCTGCATGCTCCAAAATCCAACAAGGTCAACTAAAAGGTATTCGGATGCATTGAAGTACCTAATTCTATTAATTTATTCAGATAATAAATAAAAACTGTAGTATCGTAATAACAATTACCTGCTTCGTTTCAGGATTATAAAAGAAATTGGACCAATTGGGATCAGTTTGCATGTAGCGAAAGACAAATAATTCTTTTAAACATAACTTCATTATCAATCTGCATATGTGTTCACGAGTTTTAATATCCATATCCACACATTTGTCTACTGGAGTACCATCCACAAGTTCCGTTGTGAAGACTTGTTTTGAACTAAATTCATCTGGAGCAGAATTTCAATAATTCGTTACTATGTTATATAGAATGATTAATATTCCTTAATGTTGTATGAGTTAGCATCGCCAAATAATTGAAATACTTTTAAGCTCTTGTTTGACATTTTTTAACCACCTTACCTATTACTTCTGGCGCATAATATTCCGGATAAGGTTTTATAAGCTCTTTATATTTTTTTGTACATTCGGCCTCTCGTATATAATCCACTTCCCATGCCAGTTCTCTTTTAGCTACTTCAACGATGTTATCGATGAACATTCCCTCCGGAAAAATATTCCATACCTGAAAATTATAAACTTGGTTCATAACCATGCTCACGTATTTAATAAAAAAAAAGGACATGAAGAAGTTTATAAATGCAGCGTTATTATATACCTTCATTACACCAACCAAATTTTCTATGTCGCTCTGAATTCCTAAAGCTACTCCAGGGTACTGAATTTTTATAGCTACACTTCGACCATCAAGTAAAGTACCAAGATGTACTTGACCTAAAGCAATGAATATTTTCAGTATTTTAAGAATTTAAACTTTATCGAAGTTTATAAAATTAATGAACAAGTATACCTATAGAAGCAGCAGCAAAAGGTTTCTCTTCGAACATTGTTAACTTTTTTCTCCAATCAGGTCCGAGCTCGTTTGTTAATACTTTCTGAAAATTGTATTGTTCTGTGAAAATTTTATTGTGCCAAAATTGATTCACATGATAATATAAAATGTACATTGTCATCATTATTGTGATAGAATAAAAAGTATACACTACTATTAAATACCTGAACTTGCCAAGCTGGCATAAAGTCTGCACTTTGTCGAACTCTCTCGAAAGCTTTTTGCAAATGGGGACTTATGATGCTGTTATCCTGAATACTCAAAATTTGACCAATTTTTAAAGCTGCCCCTATTAATTGAAATGGATAATAAATTGTTATTCTTGTTAATATCGTATGCTTAATGTAACGCTTATGATCTAAACTGACCTCTTACTTTACATAAAGTTTCAACAATTCGTTCTGCATTTGCTTGCGAAAGGAATATACTATCAACGGTTTGCCCAACACTCGGTTCTTTCAGTTTAAGAGTTCTCCGTGTGTATTCTGCTAGAGTACCAATTCCAAGTCCTACACCAAGCGTCCCAAAACTTATCATTCTTTGCAGACGTGTTGACGGAACCTTTCTTTCTTTGGCATTTGCTGAAAGCTATTTTCACATATCGATCAATACTGTTATAATGATTATATCGCAATTTTAACATTAACATAATTTTATTAAATTCACAAATAAAACATAATATGAATGTTATTTGTTGAAGTAGAAACATCATTTAAACTGAATAATATAAAATTTAATTATTTTATACAATCAATTTGGTACGGTACCGTTTGTCGTGGTCTAATAGCCGGTTTAGGTTTTGATTCTTCAGATTTTGAAGCTTGTAACTTTTCAGATTTATTATCCGTTTCTATGTGTGCCTCTTCATTGTCTTTGAAATCCTGTGCGTTCTTGTAAAGCGTTTGAATTTTTTTTTCATGCTCTAATTCCAACTTTTGCAATATCATCTTATCTTTATTAGAAAGTTCTATCGTAGGAACTTCTTTACCTGACTTAGCTATCATGTCTATTTTTTCTTTCACACTTGCATATTTCTTGGGGATTATCTCACCACTCGTTGCTTCAACATTTTGTTTTTCAGCTTCCTGCATGGGAATTTCTTTTGGATCTTTAGCTTGATCATGTACATACAATTTTGTGTCAGCGTGCTTATAATCATAATTAGCATTATTAGCCATTCCTAAAACTTCTTTTGCTCTATATTTAGAATACTCACTAATACCCTTTTCAACGACACACAAACGTTCAATTGTATCTCTAACTTCTAGAGGTACATTTTTCTAAAAAAAAAAAGTAGTATACAAGTCAATTGTACAATTTACGCTTATATAATAAATAAATAATGATATACTAAACTTACAGAGAGCTTACTTGGATCCACTTCACATATTTTGTTTGAAACCTTTTTCAAACCATTTAAAGTTGTTCGTAAACTTGAATTAGTAATTACTCGATTGATAGATTCTTCTTGATGTTTTAATATTGCGCTGCCAACAGATTGAGCTCCACGCAACACACCAATTAAATCTGAAGCCCACACTCGTGACATTATCAAAAACTGAAACAAGAGATAATTTAATAAATAAACATTTTAACTGAAGGGATTTCACTGTCTGTCAAAACACAATGTATTGATAGTATTATTAATATTCATATCATTTATGTTATTAAAATAAATAACAAAGAACATACCTTACAAGAGTTATTTTCTTTTATTCAATGTCAGTAAAGAATAAATAATATTTCCTTGAAGCATGTATAGGCTTTGAGGTTATATAATTGAGGTTATTCGTAAACCTGCGCGACAGAGCTGACACATTATGTTGCATCATGTGATGATAGTTATACGTAACTTCGCCATAATTAAAATCCAAATAAACGTAACACAATCATCAAATACAATCGTTTTACAATATTATTTGAAAAATGAAAATAACTGCATAAATAATACCATTATATTTTTATACTTTGATAATATCGATAGTGCAATAAAAAATTATTTGGTATTGCCAAATGAGTTCTCGTCTTTAAATATTTTATTACTTATCCATGTACACGTTGACTTTAGGAAAATTGTGGGAAACTAGTAATTACGATATATTCTACACTTTCGCCACTAAATCACCCATGTATGAAGAAGAATAAAACTATTGAACTTGTTGTACAAATTCAGTCAGGTATTAGAATTACATTTAGTTCACTGAGTTTCTCTTTGAGTACAGTAGTTCAGCACTTCGTTTTGGCTAGAGGTGCTTTCTGTTCAGAATATCAAGAAAATATTTTCTACTTACTACATATATTCAGTATATTCTCATATTTATTCTATGGACTATTAAATAACGCTTTCTACAATAATGAATTGCGCATATGTAATATTTATATACACAGTATATATTTGTTGTCGTTGTTTTTTTTAAATAATACTACAAGCATGAAAAAGTATTGTACAAATAGATCTAGGAGCTTTGGAAACAGCGTGACAATTTTATAGACCTTCAACAAGAAGCAGCGGGAACTTATCACTATAGAAACATCAACATGAATAAAGAAAATTCGCATAAACTTCACGAGCAAATTCAGTCCAAAAATTTGTTATGTCAATAGATCTTCCACAGAACGCTCCACGAATTTTCTAAAGATACTGCCTCGTTTCACTTGACATTGTGTATAAATATTTTGACAAGAAGTGAATTAATTTACAATAGTTAGAGAGAAGAGATCGCAAAAATAACCGTAATTAAATGACATTTGGTTGGTCAGGAATAAGCGAAGTAAAGAACGTGCTGAAGAAAGTCCAAGTAAATGCCAAGGCACCGGGTCTTTCACCCTCGTTTTCCTCGTTCGGATTAGTCCCTGCTTCAGTGTGAACTGTCCTCGGTGTTTCTGCACCTTGCGGTACAGGTGCCGCCTGCGGATTCACACGTTCGTTCTGCGGAATCTGGTTATTGTTGTCAACACGGCCATTGTTGTTTTCCAGTAACATAATCGGTTGAACTCGGAAAAAGCCACCTTGATATCTGAAAACGGAAAATGGTTTAGCATAACTTAACTCGAACTAACAATCATACGCTGGTGTAAAAATGCAAAATTTTGATAAGAAAAGACAAAAGGTATCACTAACAATAACTCTTTGAGAATTCAAAACTCTGAACGATAACTTATATACAAGTTCCTATTGAAATAAAAGTGTATTTACCACTTAATCAGTTATTCTTTGACATCTACTTACAAATAAATGGCAAATCCCAGGAAGGTGACAATGAGAAACCTTAACGGCGAGGAATAGAAGTAGACTATGCTGAAGAGGACGATCATTCTGGAGAGCATGTACAGGAAATCCAACCAGTCACGATGTAATCCTGCTGCTGCCTCATCACCAGCTGCATTATTTCCTGCTTCTGGCGGATCAACCGCAAGAGCTCGTGGTTGGGGTTCTACATCTTCGACATTGTTATTGTTCACATTGTTGGTATGCACTGCATCACTTACATTCACGTTCGTTGGTTGAACGTAGGGAATGCTACTTTGCAATTGGATTCCTTGTGCAGCCATACTATATGAAGACAAAAAACACAATAATATATCTATGGAACACAACATGTAAAGATAGCTTCACATCTTTCTTTATCCAAATTTTTAGTTATGCATCATCATTTCAGCTTCAAATTTCCAGTAAAAAAACAATTTAGAATGTAGATGAGACAGGGTGTTTGAAAACATTCAGAACCTCCCAAAAGTAGTATAATAAATGTGACGCAATAGTTAAAAAATATAATTTAACTTACAGTTGCATATATTGTGTAAGATAATGAGTGTAAGCCTGTTGCATCCATGCCATTTGCTGACCATTAAACTGTCCATAAAATTGTTGTGAGTGAAGTTGTGCTGGTGGTGACTGTGAACTAGTACTGTTGTTCTCTGGATTAATATCCTCAAGTCTTTCGGTTCTTGAACCTGGAATTTCTACTTCATTCCCAGTACCCATAATTTCTCCTGCGCAGGTCTGTGTTGGCTTAATTGCAGTTTTTTCTACGCAGCCTTTATGTGGTGCACATACTAAATGCATTGTAAATGGTTGGTCATCAGAACTATCATACTGCCGTAGAATGTCCTTCAAATATGACGAGTCGTTTAACAATTGGCCAGAATATATGAGCTTCTGTTCAGAACTTTTCTGTAAATTATAATGAATCCATAAATATATTATACTTATAAGAATATCTAAGCTTGTAAAATACTAAATGACTTAACATATCATAATGAGATAGGAATAATATCATGTATAATCTAGTAGGAGATAATGAAGGTACTGAATTTCATAATTGAATGTTGAAGGTAATAGTGTACTAAATCCAGCTAACCGTGAACTATGCAAGGTCAAAGGCACACGAACACAGTTTATTCAATCTCTATCTTCAGAAGTTAAATATTTTATCTTTATATTAACTATATAGTGTATAGTACGTGATGATAAACCATATTGATATCAATTTCTTAAAGATAGTGAAAGACAATTACCAATTCTGATTCAAGAAATCTACACCTGTGTATACGTATTTACTATATTTGTTTAAAGTAGAGAAAGCAGAGTATCTAAATAGTAAATAAGAATACCACTGGTAATCCTTACATAATATTTTAGGTACATACAATTAAAAATAAATGATATAATTTAGTGTTCAATGCACTTGTGTAAATGATATTTGAAATATTTTACAATTCTACATTATAAGAAATCAGACTGAATTATAAATTATATACTGGTGATACAATCTTATACGATATGTGCATAGTGATAAGATAAAATACCTATTTACGTCACTATACATCTAGGCAAACAAAAAATAGGAAAGAGTAGTCACTTTCTCTGGAAAAAGACTTTCACCAAGAGAAATATAAAAACTAGCATTGTACGTATAGATGGTATACAAAATTTGTTAAAATGCACTAAAAATGTGAGATAAAATAATGTATTATTACGATACGATCATCTTGTATAGACAAAAAGTTACACATAATTATTACGCATCAATTAGCAAATTAAGATCATAGCAAAGCGAAAATGAGCAAGAAAATGAACAACGAGCTGATTGCCAAAATAACTAGAACACATTACGAATATATCCATCTTGATTGGCAAAATTGAGATGCAATCAGGGAACAAATATAGCGATGATTCCAAGGAATGATGAAAATAATCATACTCACTGGTTTACTGGGATAGACTTCAGAAAGACGTTCTTTAAGTTTTCCGACGGTCCAGGTAACATCACATTTGACAATTTGATCGTCGATCTGTTGATTAGGTGCTTTTACAATTAACCTAACGGCCGCGCCTTCCATTATTATGATGCGATAATGTTTTTTCTTATGTCAGATTCTCTGCCGAATGGCAATATTCGGGAAACGTCGAATAACAAAACCGAGGCGTAATTTATGTAAACCTTGTGGATTCCTACTGTACTATCGAGTTGACTGTAGACCATTCGCGACTGGTATGAAATAGATCTTTTACCCTATCGTATATTTTTTTAGCCCACGTCAGTTCTTTCTTATTTATTTTGATATAACAACCTATTACGATAGCAATGATCCACCCACCGTCTGGTGTTAAACGTACGAGCACTGCTATTGGCTTATACGGCTTTGCATGTGTAGCATGTCGCTATATAGAATGACACATTTGGCGTATCGTCATTGGCTCAAGTTATACTCGGTTTTGTTTTATATCGTGTGCTCAGGGTTTCGCGAAAAATCCTTACATCATTTTTATTTTGAATGAAAATTAATGCATAATGCATTTACAACGAAAATTGTTTTCAGGACTAATAAAATGTCAGAATATTAAAGCAGTATTAATTCCATAGAATTAAGGCAAGTTCACAGTAATTTTTTTAGTTACCGTAAAAGTGCAATTAAATTTTACGGTGTCCAAAGTGGAGACATGTATTGCCGAGTATCTGGAAAGAAGTTTTACAGATTCATTTATCATGACGAAGTAATAGGTTATAATAAAACAAAAAAATGAAACGGGTTATTTTCCTTCCGTTTGTCATTACGATTATCCTTATGTGACGAAGTTGCAAAAAACATTGTAACTCGAAAATTTTCCGATTGTTATATTACGTTTTAATGGTATAGGTCAATTAAATAAAGATAAATATTCTGTATGAACGTATACGTGTAAAGATGATTATATTGAATTGATTTAATTCCAGAAATAGAATTATTGTAAGATCTATTTTAATGTTCTAAAAGACAATATGTAGTTAGATTTTTTCACTCTCTTTATATTTCTTTTTGATCGGATATTTTCACTAATTGGTGGTTTAAATTTTGTTAGTTCTGTGCCTCAACTGAAAATTCCATCCAATTGCATCCAATCTCTATGCTCCCGATTCTAAGGTGCTCGTACCTCAAAATGCAACAACAGACGAACTGGAACGGATTTTATGTTCACCGGTTACTGTCGATTTACTGTCAATTCAAACTTTGACGTTTGAATCCTAAATGTCATATTACTTCTAAAATTTATTAAAATAATAAAATAACACTGAAACGGACAAAATTGTTACATAATTAATAATTGAAAAAAATGTAATAATGCACGGTGAACAGTGGAAGAAGTTAGAAAAAGTTTTTGGGGGTTATAAATTAATCGCTGCTTTTGAACCTGGATTTTCAACTTGTAGAACAAGGACTAGGTTAACACAAGTAGCATTTGATTTTGCAGAGAAACGATTAGTAACTGTGGACTCAAAAGGGAATTGTTACATCGTAGAACTATCAAATGAATATCCTGTGTATACAAAATTGGGTCCTGTGGGTTTAAGTTCTTTCATTGCATTTAACCCTTTTCAGAATGATGAAATCTTAGTTGGACTATCTTCAACTGACATAAAAGTCTTTAATCTTAAGAAGAAAAGTTCTTTTTTACTCTCTGGTCACATAAGTGTTCCAAATGAGATTTCATTTTACCATAATTATGCTTTAACAACATCGTCTAAAGAAGCAATAATATGGGATCTGAAATCCTGCCTCAAAATACATCAATTAAAGTTACATTCCACAAATATATCTTTGAAAAGATCAGCAGTTTCTACTTTAGGACAGGTGGCAGTTCTTTACAATAATGATATCATTCAGATTTGGAAGTTTAAGAAATTTGACTCTGATATCAGAGTGGATATGAAATCTTTTGGATTGCACAATGTGAAGGACTTCAACTTTACAAAAGATGGAAAAACCATGATTCTGAGTGCATTCTGGAATAAGATTCTGGTGTTAAGTACAAGTACTTGGAAACCACTAAAAATTATTCAATTGCCTGAAAATTTCATTGGAGTAAAGCGAATTGCAATTTTACCAACACCATTGGATGGAGGATCCAATCACATAATAGCAATTTTATCTTCACATTTGATTCTTCACTTCTTGGATCTTAATACTTCTTGTTTTATTGATATCTCGATAAAAGGAGTTGAATTGCTCAGTGGTATTAAAAAAATGTGTATATCAATGAGTGGTCTTTATATTGCTTGTATTGAAAACAATGGAGACCTTATTCTCATGAAAATAGAAAAACTACTACCTACAAAAAGTGTTTCTAAGGAATATGTTCAACTGAAAAAAGTTGGAAAACGGAAATTAAAAGCACATTGCACAGAAGATCATCTTCGAGGAATTCAACAAAGCATAAAAAAGGAATTAAAATTACAAAGATTACTGTCCATCCTGAATGAATTTGGAGAGTATCCAGAAAAACATCGGCCGATTATTTGGACAACTATTTTGCAGCTTCCTGCAAACAGAAGCGCATATGCAGCACTTGCGAACGAGAATCCGCGGGAACACATAAGAAAGGATATGTTGAAAGATTATCCTTTGTCTGAACAAAGCAAAGCAAAACTTTTAAACATTACTATTGATTGTTTAGTGAATTGGTGTCCTTTGCTTGGACAAAATTTATTTCTTCCACGGCTTGTTTTTCCCTTTCTTATTGTCTTTCAGGTAATTGTGGAGACTATAATAAAAAAAGAACCTTACAACTGTTAATAGACAGGGCTACAATTTTCATTTATAACTGAATTTCTTTAAACTTGCTACATGGTATCATTAGAGAAATAAAACCAAATTCTCCCTCCTAATGTACCATTGCTTTTATATAATTTTCTGATATGATATTGATTTAATTGACGAACTTACGAAATAAGATGTCTGACTAATATTCCTAATGTTCAAAGTATTCTTTTTCTATTTGCAGCAGAACCCCATTCTTGCTTTTGAAGCAGTTCTTTGCGTTTTATGTAACTATTGTCAAAAGTGGTTTGAATATTATCCTTTGCCTCCACTGAATGTACTGGGAATTGTCGAAAATATTCTTTTGGAAGCTGATCCTGCATTGTTAAATGCCCTTTGTGAGAAAGGAATAACTTCTACAGAATATGCTTGGCCTTTACTTCAAACGACTTTAAGCGAAGTTTTGTCTGGCGATGAATGGATGATTTTATGGGACCATTTATGGTCTTACGGAAAAATTTCCCTTTTACTCATGTCCGTTGTTGCATACAACATTTGCTGCCGAGAAATAATACTTTCCATTCTGAAGACACCTGAAGATTTCAAAAAGTTATATACAACACAAGGTCATATAAGAGTCAAGAATTTATTGGAAATTGCTAAAAGATTGGATCATCAGACACCATTTCGAATACACCCAAATCGATATTTCAGGTATTTACATATAATTAATTTTGTTCATTAATAAAACAGTGATTTTGGGCGTAGTAATCAAATTTTGCTAATTTATGATTATTTTAGAAATAAATTATGTTTCTTACCAACTGAAGGACCATACCCACCATTTCTAATGCAAGAATATCCGAAATTTCTTACTGACGAGACTCGTATTGCCAAATTTGAAAGACTGAAGGAACAGAATGAGGTTCTAAAGAAACATCAGCAGCACATTCTGAAAGAGTCAGAAGAAAAAAGGATACATGCTGAAGCAGAAAATTTGAGGAAACAAATTCATGAAGCCAGATTAAACGGTAAATATGTTTTTTAATGTAGAACTTGAATTAAAAAGTACATGGAAATATATCGCACATACTTGCATGTGATTTGTGTAAGTAACTTGTACTTCCTCTTTTCAGAATTACGTAAATGTTATGATGAAAAAATACGAAATGAGGAATGGCAATTAGAAACTGCTTGGAATATTGTGGATAAAGATTCTATGTCTAGGTACGAATGTACTTGCAAAGAATCGCTCAATACTGCCAAGATCAATGATAAGACAAACAGCGAGAAAAACGATGCATGGAATAGGAGAAAATGTGAAGAATTGCAGGACGAAGTTCAAAAACTAGAACATGAAGTACATACATTATTAGAAACTGTATAATTATTGTTTAATATTTGATACTATATTTCGTATCTTCAAAATCCTAAAAATTGGAATGATATTTGAGTTTTACTCGACATGTGTACAATATATTTGCATTAAAAATAAATATATTGTTTAAAGTATGTTTTGTATATGTTGCATATAAAAATTTTTTGCACTATCGAATGTATGTTTCCAAATAAAATCTCAGCGTGAACTGTACGTCTTTTGATTGAGGCTTAGTATACGATAGATATGAAGGACAACATATTTTATAGATCCAGTTATAATGGATTATCGCAAATATTTTAAAAAATTCATTAACAAAGCTGAGATTGTGAATCTTATCACAGAAATTGTAATATCTACTTTTGTAAACAATAGTTTCCTATTTACATATAAAATCTTGCTGTATAATAAATGCCTTTAAAAAATATGAAGAATATTATGACAGAGCAATTGGTATAAATTTGTTGCAATATGTATTAGTTGTACTCAATGAAAGAATATACCGGAGCATCAACTTTTGATCTACCATCCAGATTTTTTAGTTCCATTATTACAAGACATTCAACTACCTCTGCATGCAGAGTTTTCAGTAACTTTACAGCAGCAGCCATTGAGCCTGTAAAAATGAAACAATCGTAAGGCGTTATCGGTAAGGCATCATAAAAAGAAACTCAATTTCTTATCACGTTGAGAAAAATATAAAACATGATAATATTTAATATATGAAACTTTATTAGACGACCTTACCTCCAGAAGCCAGCAAATCATCGACAATTAGTACTCTCTTTTCCTCGCTAATATTATTTGTTTGGATTTCAAATAAATCCTGTAAAAGAAGATTGAAAAATACGATTAATCAGTGAAAGTGTTTCTGTAATTACTATTATTATAATATCTTTATCTCTATGATTTTAGTCTAATATACTATTAATTTATACATAGAAATCCAAAAAAAATCCACAAAATATACATACCTCTCCATATTCCAAGACAAAAGATTGTTGTAAAATATCTCCAGGCAGCTTGCCTTTCTTACGAATAGGAACAAAAGGTTTACCTAACTCTAGACTAATCAGAGGACCAAATAGAAATCCTCTGGAGTCTAGACCGACAATTATATCAACTTCCAGAAACATAACATGTTCTACGATCAAGTCTCTCAAAGCTCTGAAAGCTACGACATTTTGACAAACACCAAATATGTCTCTGGAAAGTAGTAAAATGAAATAAATAAGTTAAATAATCTTTATAGAAAAATATATATTCTATATACTACCTACCGAAAAATAATCCCAGGCTTTGGAAAGTCAGGATAAGTTCCAATAGCATTTTCCACAATTTTTAACTTTTCTCGTTTCTCCATCTTTCTAATCGTTTTAATCACTTTTTTATTTCTCTATAATCTTGTTACCATGAGCAAACTTAAGTAATCAATTTTTAATTGCACAACACGAAACCACGTGGACCATTTCTCACTCATCTTCAAATTTAAGTCAATCCAGCCAATCACATGCAAGGTTTAAAAAGGAATAGACAGTCAAAATTCACTGCCAGTAACCATAGGCTGCCATAGGCAATGGCGTGCTCTCTATATATGGGTGCACATTTTTACGTATGCTAGCAACAGAATTGCATATCAAAGAAATTGAAAGAAATTAATATAACAGTATTCATATTAATCAAAAAGTCGTCTAATGTAACAGAAGATATCATTTAGGCATCATAAAAATGAATTTAATTGAATTTTCATATTTAGGATGATACGAAAAGTGAATAACAGCTGACCAATCATGTACTGGAGTCTAAAGAAAGCAAGTAAGCGGCTGATAGCTATAGTTTTGAAAGAAAGTTTGGTCTGGTACTGTACCTAGTTATTTCATAAGCAGCAATTTGGCGTAAATAAATATTCAAAACGATCTGCAACTAATAACAACAAAAATTTCGTGTGTAACAATATTTAAAAGAGTCAAACATTTAATAATCGCTGTTATAGAATATTTTTACATCCAACAATTGCATATGACGCATAAACGTTATTAACTAGATTACTATTTATATACAAATGGCAGATATATATTTATATATATATCTATCTATATATATATGTCGTTCCTCTGGTTACTTCACAATAAACAATATAGTATATGCTTCGGTTAAGACAATGGTTTGTAAATTTTGTATAGCCGAATACAGCAATTAAAAAATCTATCGTAAAATATGTTAACAAACGGTATGTAAAATATATTGTTTATTAGGCAAGGCGCTTCTATTTTAAGTGTCATACAGGCGCGTACGTACGCATCACTCACATACATGCATTCATACACACAGAGTCTATTATATTCCTTGATACAGGAATCTCGATTTTTCACAGCGATCGTGAGTTTCGAGAACTATTTAAAAAAAGTCTTTTTTTACCTAAATTCTTTTAGAGTACTCGTAAAAGCTTTTTAATCAGCTTCTCTATATGCGTATACTTATTAATACATGTAAATTTTTCGCATAGGGTTTTCACGCGATAATAAAAAAAGGAAATATTGAATAAATACTCAGCGAACATGAAACATCTCGAAACAGATAAATATATAACACTCGAAACTTGAAAATACCTTAAGTAAGTACGACGAGAAGAAAGCGTGACAGATACGATAACAATATGACATCGCTTATTAGTCTTAAAATCCGTCCTTTTAAAAAAAATGACTGTTAGCGTAAGGTATCCTTGAACGGATAAACCTCTATTATAGATTAAAATACGAGGAAATTTGGTTTCTCGTCAAAGACACATAAGTGTGCAATTTCATATGTTAACGCTTGACGCTGGTTTTGAGCGTCAAATATATTCACGTGGTATAATTTCGACGAAAGCGCCATCGGGATGAATTGTAGCGTCAAAACTAAACAATGTTTAGTTCAGACACTGGAGCTGTGTAAGTTGACGCTTAATAAATAAAGTCGAACTCGGCAATAATCTATACATGGATATAAATGATATCATAAAATTTGAATGGTATTTGCGCATCAAATTTGACAGAAAAATATTTAAACAAAACGTGCCTGGAATAATGGATGAACCCAAAATTTTTTTTTGCATATTTCTTTCGAGAAAACTTTAATGATATTTCGTTGTATATGAGAGCAGATAAAACTCTTTTTCGTTTTATTTTTGCAATGTGCCGTTGCCGAATTATTTCTTGGCATTGATGGATCCACTTTTGGTATTGATAGATCGCAGACATTCTTTTTAATTACTTTTAATTACAGTTTTTTTTAATTACTATTTGTTGTTATAGTTTAGGGAGGTTAAGAATCATACATGGCAATCGATAGGTTGGCTTTCGATATTTATTACTTTTTTGGACGCTTATTTTTATCAATAGCTACGTTGACTGTAACGCCGAACTTTGAAATAATTTGACGCTCTTTTTTTCGAGATCGCGTTTTCCTCGAATTTATACCACGTGACTCTATATTTGACGTTCAAACCAGCATCAAACGTCGGCATGAAATTGCACCCTAACGCGCGTAACGTGATTGCTTTAACAAAAATATGGCTGACAAATCAGATGGCAAATTAGACTTTAGTCGTAGCCAAAAGCTTAATATAATGTGCTTTATGAGTGATTTCAAACTCCTGAGCAGGTAGAAAACATTGCGTTTGGATTCTCGGTTGCCGTAATCTCTTTATCACGCTACGACCTATCAGAACAACGGTGATCAGAACAGCGCATGATACGGCAACGGCAGCCAAAATTATAACTTCCATATTCTGTCGGAAGACTTGAACCTCAACACATTTCGTTTTGTCCATTTCAGACTTTCCAAGATTTTTATTGGCATCGTATAAGCTAGCGCAGACTTTGTATCGACCTGGCAAGAGACCAGCTACAGTTACAAAGGCTTCCGAGGAGCAGATTAATTTTTTCCTATGCAAGAGTGACTCCATAGAAAAGACTGCCACCGAAATCTCACAGTCTGTTGTTTTCCCTGTTAGATGCGAAAGAGTTAAATCGACCTGAAGAAAACCTTGGTCAGAAATATTAACACGGATGCCAGTGATTTCTGTTTGAGAAGTCATAGAAGTCGTCGAAGTAGCAACGGACTCTTGTATCTTTTCGTCTTCCTCCAGGGTGATGACCTCACTGCATCCTAAACCCAGATTGGGAGGCACCTCGTCGTATTCAGTAGGCACAAAAAGGACAACGCAGTATCGATACTTGTGCTTGGGCTGAAGCCCTAAAGAGGAGGAAATGGCGACAGGAAGTCTGCAAGGATCTTGCATTAATGTGGAGTCGCATTGAAGAGGACTAGATTGAATCTCGACATCTGCGTTGCCAATTATTTCATAAACTTTCAAGGTATCACACGTGTATCTTTCTACGCATGGCTCCACGTGCCACATCAAATTAACGCCTGCTGCTTCGTTGTACTTAAATTCTTGTAAGATTAATTGCGCTACCGTTAATGGGACCCTTGTTATTATAGGTGGGGTTGGTTCACCGCAGAGTAAACTATCTGGTGATACTTGGGTGAGTATTCCATTTTCTAATGCTGGCGGAGTAGCGCATACTGCTGATGCTTTGTCCTCTTCTTCTAGGCTGGAATTACTTAACCAGTTGGCGAATTCCAAGAGCGTGCAGTCGCAATTCAATGGATTGTCTGAGAGTGATAGACGCTTTAAACGAAGTTTGGATGTGGGAACATCATTTGCTACCATTGTGATATCATTATCATCCAGACGAAGATCCTCCAGACTCTTGAGTGGTACTACCAGGTCAGCCGTTAGCGATCTTAGGAAATTATGCGTCAAATCGAGAGTCGTCAATTTTTCTAAATGCGCCAAGGACGCACTGGAGACGGCGACAATTCTGTTATTTGCCAAATCTAGCCTGGTTAAAGTTGACAAGTGTTTGAAGCAATGGTCTTCTAGAACATCAATCTAACAAAACAAAGTTAAATAATCATTAGATTTCATATTATGTCCATCGTGATATGATTGTTTGTTCTATTAAATCACATTCTGTATATTCACTTGTTAAGTCTCTTGTTGATTATATTATTAGCATAAAAATAAGTATTTCTATCATGATCACACGTTACCTGGTTGTGACTGAGCTTGAGGTAAGTCAAGTTTTGAACTCCATTGAGAGCGCCTTGCTGAACATTTATCAGCCCATTTTGGGATACCGTGAGAAAGCGAAGTTTGGGCATATGTGGGAGTAGTGTAGGCCCCATGGGTCCGATCAGTACATTACTTGAGAGATCAAGCTCCTCCAGGTTTTTCAGGCCCCTCAGAGCTGGCAGAGCAGACACACTTAAACGATTTCCTCGCATTTTCAATGATTGCAAAGCCGGTAATGCAGCAAAGGCTTGTGGTGAGAGTTGAGACATTAAATTGTCACACAGATCCAGATGAGTCAAATTTATTAAACCCTGAAAAGAAGCAACTGTTCTAAGGTTTTTTTTTTTTTTTTTTCATTTTAATTGGTGAAGTTTAATCAAAGAAGACAACCGTAGCATTATGAGACGTATATTAATTCAGGCATATTGAATTATAAAAAAAATATATGAAAATATCTTACTAAGACGATGCTACTTCACAGTTCAGATTCTGGCAATATTCAAAATGAATGATTACCTTGAAAGAGTTAGCCTCCAGAGTTTTCAACTGGTTACCAGACAAATCGAGTCTTTCTAATCCAATAAGATGTTCCAAGGCAGCAGTGGGAACGGAATCCAGACGGTTGTTTGGTAAACCAAGAGCTTGTAAGGGTCTTGCGAGGGCGATAAAAGCATTTTCATTAACTTTTAACAATTCCCCGGTAGAAATAACGAGACCACGAAGTGCCACGTCCTCTAGAAAATATGCAGGAAGTATAGATATTCCTGTGACAGATATGTCTAAAAGAGATATCATTCCAGCTCGACTGCTTCTAAGGTGCTGACTGATAGCCTGTAAAATACAAAAATTGATCTGTTTACTTCAATTTCAATGTATCAAAGAAATCCTGAGCAATCTTCAATTGCCCATAATATACATCCACTAAGAAATACGAAGTTGAATAAAAATAACATTACAATGTAATATGTAAAGTCACAATCATAAAATTCTCTTCCGCGTCAGTATCTAACGACTTTCGTGTCAAATTTAAACAAAACGTAATGAAAAAAACATTTTTCAGCTCATAAGTCATCTTTGTTACCTACGCATATAAATATATGTATATTTAGATAAATGTATGCATACCAAATCAGGAGATTCAGTCAACTTGTACGTTAAGTATTATAACTGCAGATCGAAGTTCTCATATCTTTGCTCCTAACTAGCAGTGACTCTAGAGAAGATTTTAAAGAATTCCAAGCATTTGGCATGTATTTAATAAGTTGATTTATTTTAAATAATGAATTACCTGAAGCGCCGTTCGGTCGCCGGTACATCTGAGCGTATGCGGAAAGTCACAAGAACAGTCTACGGCAACATTGGTAATATTAGGACATTCCCAAAATGTGTTTTTTGCTTCGAAAAATTCATTCCCCTCGTTTACATTAGACGAAAAATTCGCCTGAACTGTAGTCAGTGTAATTGCAGTCGTCGCATCCGTGTTAAATGAGGTTTCGCCTATATCTGGCGCCAGTGTCAGCGGTGTCGATGATGCAGGTGATGAGGTTGATCTTGACGTTGATATTGATAACGCTTCCAATGACGTCGGCGATGACGTCGTGGAGGATACTGGTGACGTCACTGAAGCTATCATAGCGATGTCTTCCGGATCTGTCAGATCTTCTGCATTGTCAAAAGCAAACGCCGCGAACAGCATTGCCAGAGCAAGAAGAGTTCGAGAGATTCTCGGCATTCTGAAAAGATAATTTTTATTTTGGTTTATCCATTTTTTTAACGTCCAATTAAATATCTACAATATCTTGTATCTTTAATTTGACACGTGATACATTCGAAGCAATAATAACAATAGTACTTGATGCGTATATACTATATTTTGGCACGGGGTAAACTTCACAGCAGATATGATACAAATTTTTAGATTAGTACCTCAAAAAAATTAATCACTGCTGCGACTGCATAACCATATTAAAATTTTGGAAAAACTAAATTACATTAATGTCTCACGCCCATTATTCGGAATTATGGCTCGTAACGAGAAAAGACGCGGAGAAGCTCTTAAACGTGGACGAGACTATTGGAAATTTGAAATCTTGGAAATCCAAGGAAGATTGCTTGAATAAAATTCTGCCAATTTACCTCAAGTAAGTTTATAGTGTATAGTGAATCCAATTAAGGTGACGACCGAGCAGTCAGGTTAAGAAAAATCCGAATGACTATTCGCATGTTAAATACTTTTACAGTCCACATTGTCATATTATTAGTATTATTGTAACATATTTGACATTAATACAGATCATACCTAAATATGACTCCCAAAGGAGTCGAAACTTCGTAAATCACGTATTTTCTTAACCTGGCTGCTCGGTCGTCACCTTAATTGGATTCACTATACAATATTGCATCACAGCCGACATTACACATCTCTTAAGTTTATAGTGTTTGTTAGATAATTAAATAAGCTAAAAGACTTTTTTTAACAGATATCGTAATTTGATAAAACGTCTGATGGTCTGTTACAATCAAATAGTTCAGCCCCAAAAGCGTGACTTAATTAAACAAGTTTTAAACTGCGCAATTGGTCGTATGCTCGAATATAAACGCGAGATCGTAAAATTGGAATGTTCTGATTACGTGTGAGTCCCCGTTTGTATAATCAACGTTAAAAATATATTTTATTATTAAAATTATATATAATTTTTCGTTAGGTGGCCCGATAATTTTTTAATTGAAATGAAATTTACGCAAGATGACGTTGAAATTTTATCCCGATCGTATTACGCAACTGATAGAACTAGAGAGTTGGAAGAAAGGAGAAAATATATTAAGGATCTGATCGACAGTGCTAACAAACGTTAGTTATGATTGTGACGTAACAAAAATAATTATTCCATTAAAATCATTCAAAATCTTTACTCAACCCTCGCTTCTTACTGTTGGGTCTGAGGTACTCAGCAAACGTGTTAAGCCTGATAGAAGTTTAAAACCAGTAAAAAGTCGAGGAACGATATTTCGAACGTTTGAAAAAAAAATTTTTCCAAACACAGCACCAGAATCAGTAATCATTGAAAGTCATACATTGGAACCAATATTGCCAAGCGCCATTGACGTAAAAAATACCGGCTCACCGATTAAAGTCACAAAAGGTCGAAAAGTAAAAGCTGTAGAACCTTCAAGAATGCAAGTTTCGCTTGAATCGGAAGAACATAAGAAAGCACGGGAAGCTCGAGAAGCAATGGCAAAACTATGGAAAAGCACGATAACACTGATTCAAAGTCACGAACGAGCAAGATCTGCCCGTTGTATCGGAGAACGAGGTTATTTCATCTCTTAGTATTTACACTATAAAAATCGTCACAGCCATTAAATTGTAACTTCGTAAGCTTAAAGTCATAGCACAGTGATCGGCAGTATCCATAATTGTGAACTAAATTCAAATTTATTATTGCTGGTTAAATGAACACGACAATAAGGCTATCGTACCAGAAATAACAATTCGAAAGAGGCTACCATTTGTTTAATGGAGATTTTATGATTTCTATGAGAACCATAAGTATACGCTTTAACGAGCGTCTCTCAATAATTCGCTTTGACAACCGTAACGCCATAACTCTCTTGGAGAAGAAGTAGCACAGTTGTACAGTTCATCTTAAATACTATGCCCGAAGGCTTTACGAATCGTATCGACCATTTGGTATACGACCTAATAACAATTTGCAATTTGCAAAAAAAACTTCGTTATCAGCGAACATCTTATAACCTCTATTTTTTACTTTTGAATGATCGACAGCCAGAAAACAGTATATACGTAACATAAAACTGCAACAGGGTAAAATGGAATTGAAGAAGCCTGACAAAGCCACAAGAAAACAAGCGGCCATGATTATTCAAAGGACATGGCGTCGTTACCGAGCTCGGGAAGCTTTGCGAAAACGAGCCGATCGTGTCGAAGAACTGCTGGACATGAAAATACCATCGTGGAGAAATCGCGAAGTTTTTGAGAAGGACGAAGCCAATTATCGTCGTATACAAGACCTACAGCCGGAAGCCGCATTTCGTATGGAAGAGAGATCAGATGAGGAAAGTGCGAGGGTAAGTATTTTTCGGTATTATGATCGTGATACGCTATCGAGATTAATATTTCGAAAGGTCCGAAAAGATCTATTTGAAAAGTATCATTGTAGAGTTTGGATTTCTATAATTAATCATGATACGATATACCAACGTTAGATTCATATTTGTATAATACATCCTGAGACGCGCAGTAAGTTCGGTACATGAAGGACTCTGGACATGGGTGTGGTGCAACGATGGATATTCGTAGGCGTAGTTTTACGATATTGTTTCTTCAACGAGAGATAATTGAGGTTATACAGACACTGAAAAACTTCCTTATAAAATCCATCATATTTGACCGGGGGGGTTGTTGCAGTTGCGTAATTCGAACGAAACTAATGATATCTTAATATCTTTATTAATCTAATGATTCTTAATATCATTAATAATACATTGTCTATATTGAACTGGAAGTACGGAATTGTGAATTAACTCTGTGATAGCCACGATGAAGAAACTGGTAAGGCGCAAGGCTTACAATTAGTTATTCCTGGAGTTCCAAGGTTCGAACCCGGGCTGTGACAGAATTTTTCATGATCCCAAAAAATATCGTTCAGTTTATCCCTAGGCTGCTGAGGAGAGGTTCATATGAGTGCTAGCCTTAAAAAATCTTCAGATTTAATTAATGGCCTCTACGACGTCAGAAGATATTCTCTTCGCTTAAATACTCAATAATTAATAAGGCCGACATTTTTTAATATCAGAAACTAATGAAATTCACTTAGATTATTTATTTGTCAATTATCCAGCGGAGCTTAACGAAGTCGTCAACTTTTTAATTAACGTATTTATTTAATTAGTCCAATTTCCTGTGATGCACTTTGACGCATCGCCGGACGATTATCGATATTCGTCCGACGTATCGAGAAGGGGCAGCGTTTAATTAATTAAGAATAGCCAGACTCCTAAAAAGTAGAAATCGCGATGGGGAATGAAAAAGATAGGAACAAAAGATACCGTCCAACTAAAATACCCTATACACTTGTTATAGAGTGTCTATAGAAGAACGTCATTCCTTGATATCCGATTAATATTCCTTCCACTATTGGTCTTGGTTTAATTGACCCTCTGTCATTTCATAAGGTGCACGCAATTAAAGCAGCTGGACTGATGGAGGACATTACGGATGAGATACGTGAATGGTTCATTTTATGGTACAATGAACTTGGATACTTTGACATATTTCCAGTAGCCACTGCGGGTGGTTCGGTTCTGGTAGCAACCGGACAGACCCTCACGCCGGAGGAGTATCTCCTTGAGAAATTGCAGCAGGCTAAGAAAAAAGAGAAATCAAAAGGGAATCAAAGAACAAAGGAGCAATCGGATGAAGATAAAAAATTAGCTAATAAAAAAAAAGAAAAATCCAAGACCGACCAGGCGAAGAGTCAGCCATTGAGTATCTCCGAGTCCAAAGCTTTTCCAGGCCTCTTGAAGGCGAATAACGATTTTCATCATTACTGGGAGTTTCGGGACGAGTCGAGTAATCCAAAGCAGAGGGAGTACCTTGATCTTATCACTGAAAAACTTTGCTACGAGCTTCAATTGGAAATGCGTGAAATTGTTGATGAACTCATGAGAGCAGAATTAGAGAAATTGAAAGAGGCGCTGATGAAAGATCATGCTGACGACAAAGTCAAACTTGACGCACCTACGGCTGCAAAAGGTATTGGACTTTCAACGATTTATTTATAAATATTTCAACAGACTCTACTGGTACTTAATATACTTTTAAATATACTTTTCAGCAGGCAAAATGAAGAAGATAAAAGAGAAACAGGACCCGCTTGGTAATATGGCGCCAGAGGAAATTTTCTTTGAACTGACACGAAATCGAATAATTCGTAATCAGTCTGTGGTGCGACTCAAAGAGTGGATAGGGGATTTGTCGTATCAAAATTATGAAGCTCGTCAGGAATTACGTGAACATCGACATCGTCTTGGGGAAGTCAAAGAATCGGTAATAGATTATTGTATCCTACCGCTTCTTTCTAAAGAATCGCATCAAGTAGCACCCCTCGTACGTTCCGTCTGTATCTGCGGTTTGCCGCGACACGGCAAGGGAATGTTAGCGGACGCCATTTTTACCGAGGTCGGAGCTTTGGTTCTCGATCTCAGTCCTGAAACTCTACTTAATAAATACCTAGGCAAGAAGGAACAAAACAGACTTATAAATATGGTGAACAAAGTAGCGAGGAGCTACGCGCCGTCTGTTATATTTGTCAAGGGCGGCGAGAGGCCATGGCTGAAAAAAGTTCCACGCGAACTTAGGTACTTGCAGCCAAAACGATTAGCTGCGTTACTGACTAAATTCATTAAAGGAATCAAATCCGGTGATCAAGTAAGTTTTTATTGCAATCCCTGAAATATTCTTTTATAGCATAATTATTAAAGTTATAGCACTAATTACACATTGAAAAATTATTCTTGCGCTTTAAACACATTTCATGTTATGATTATAAAACATCATTTTTTTTTGCAGATTTTATTTCTCAGTACGTCATCCGAACCCTATAAAGCCAGTAAAAAATTTGTAAAAATTCACGAAAAATTTATGTTGATACCAGTGACCGACTACAATACGTTGTATATGTTCTATAAAGAATTATTAATGAAGTATCATGGAATAGATAGGAACTTGGATGTATCGTGTTTAGCAAAATTATCGATTGGTCTACCGCTCGAATTTATACGGCAAACGGTCGAAAATATTGTTGACATCAGAAGAAGAATTACGTTAAAGTTCAAACCGCTGGAACAGCGAGAGATTATAGAGGAATTACTGTCGTACGATAGTCCAGGACCAAAGATCCTTGAACAATATAGAAAGTTTGAAAATACGATCCCACTCGAAAAGGAGAGACTTAAAATGTTGGCGAACGAGCGTGAGTTACGTGAAAAGATAAATTCACAGAAGAATAAAAGGAAAAAATGATCGTCAGTCAATCAATGTGAAAGTTCGATAGACGATTCAGAAAAGAAAAAAGAAAAAAATGTTAATATCAATACCGATTGCGGCCAATTAGTCATACTCTCCTATGAAGAAAAATGATTATCGTTAATCATTACTCGTTTATAAATGATCTATTATAAATCACCGATCGATCAGCTTAATGCGGATAGATCTTTCATAATAATTTTCAATGTCATGAGAATCAGTATCTCGGTACGTGAGTTATATTCTAGCACAGGAAATAAATGAAGCTAAAGAAAGAAGCTATTTGGTGAAGAGACCACGAATGAGGATTGACTGAAGAAAATGGCGGCCGGTATCCATACGAAACCAAGTTCCTTTGACGTTTCGCTATTGGAACTCAACAGAATTATGAGGAATGTAGCGAGCAAAGAACAGAACGATCGACGAACTTGATCGAGCAGTGAGCTGGACAAGTTGCCGTTGTTTTGTTCAACTTGTTTCTGCAGACTCAAGACTATAATGGCGATTACTCTCCACTTCCTTTAACGATTCATTGGTCTGATGATTTTTTATGTTTTCTTTTCATTCTTCTTTCGAGAAATCCATTTACAGTCGCGGCAGTGGTACCTACGATATATTTATCATAAATAATATTTGTAATTCAATTATAACGATTAAACAGTGCAAAAAAGAAGTAAACAATTGGATTATTATTTGCTTGCGGAGAAAGCAATAATAAACGGGGTAGACATTTTTCTTTCACGTGTATGCCCACCAGAACTATATTGTATTGATATTTAAGTTCGGACTAAAGATCTTACAGAGTGCTATTATTCAAGTGAAATATTTAACGAACCTGCGTAATTGTTATTAGGCCGTTGTTTGAGAGTTAACGATCTTCGAAGAAAATGAAATGCCTTGTACAGCTTGAAGGAGATGCGAATAAGTAGCGGAGAAGTACAATGGCCAATGCCGCAAGTGTAAAAAAGCTGGGCTTAAATAATAAGCAACTTGGACTGGCGTACAAATGAGATTCTGCTGTATCTGCTTACGGCCAGCGGCTTGTCTTCAACGTTGAATTCTTTAATGGCTAAAAGTTTTATTTACCAAAGCCCATTACCAGAATAAAATATCAATAAAACAAGGATTTTATTAGCGATGCTAGAATATCATTTCATTTTTCAAAGAAAATTGAAGGCTAGACACTACAATTCATTGGATTAGGCATTACAATAAAAATGTTAGGCATTCCATTGACTTACATATTTCCATTGAAGATCGTGTATGGATTATGATAATTAAAATATGACTAAAACCAGCTTTGTTAGCTACGATTAATAAATATTATCTTTCCATTAGCAAAGTGCATACACAATGAGAATATCATGCAGATACCAAGCAACCGCATTTTGCCATCAGTTAGTTCGAATGAGAGACTTATGAATGAACTGCCAAAGGAAAATAGAAAAGTGTCAATATATTTCTACAAAATATTGTAAAACCGACGTATCTAGCCCGACTGTATATCAATGATAATCTCGATCAAAGAGACCGGTTTCACGTGTTCAAGTATTTAAATGAAGGCGGTGGGCGAGCAAGTGCGTAAGCGAGTATGAAACCGATATTAATATAAGTAAAATAGTAAGTGTCGGAAAATATATCTACATTATTATTAGTACGTACATACACAGAATCTCTGTTCTTCTAGACTTGCTCGAGATGTCTTCTCCTCGTGCGTTCCCACGCACAAACAATACAGAGACAGTCCAAACGATCCAAGTGTCACAGACTCACAATATCCACGTATTACGCGAGTCAACTAGTCAAGCAGATATACCAATACTTCTATAAAACTAGTTGACGACGATTATAAACTAAAAGTCAAGATTTACGATCCCATGATAAACAGTTCCGAGCCCGAATCGTCAACTGACAAAAAGTCTTATCCACGTATTATCGTAATAAAAGAAATGTGTATCACGCAATGGAATACAAACTTCTACGAACCCGCCAAATGACACACGCACGCGCGAACGAGCTTCCACAACAGGAGGCACAGGAGTTAACCAAGGAGGGATCAGCGACGCAGGACGTCGGCGAAGAACCGCACTAACACAACCAGCACCAATCGCATTGACGCACTGTCGCAAACGCACCAATCCGCAAATCACGGACGGAGCCTGCTGCTCCCACGCTTGTTCCGTCGCGTTAGCATCTTGCGCCAACTTAATATCTTTCCGTCTCTCTTCGTTCTCTGTCTCCTCCGCTCTTCTCCACTGTTTTACCCTCGGCTGTCGTCGAATGAGTTTTCCAAATTTTCCTTATAACTTCATGCCGATCACAGCGCCTTTTTTACGAGCAATGTATTTTGAACGAGCACCGCGCATGACAGAATCCTTCGAGAACGGAGAAGAGTGTACACAGTGCTCCCTGCACTGGCATGGGGACTCGTATGGCTCGTACAGCTCGTATGGCTCCTATGGGGACTCGCCTCCGCTGTTCACGGTGGGGACTGTCTCTGTCTCTTGGTTTCCACATAGCATAGCCTTGTATGGAACACGGGACGACGTTCTCCGGCCCTTACGCCCACTTGCTTCGAGCAGGTATTGTTGCTATCGTTGCAGCGAAAGAAAGTTTCTTCTTTCATGAGCCACAGGACTTGCTGGATATTTTACTATCGGACTCTTCGTCACTTTTCTGCTTCAATTATTTTACGCTTCTAGCAATGCATCATTGCGAGTTTCAAGGTATTAGCTTTGTTTCTTCAACTTCCTTTCTACTTTTATATACTAATTCTTATGCTTCTTCTTATTCCTCCTCTTACACGGTATTTCCGAAAACGTCATTCATGAGGCGCGGCATCGTACTACGCACAGAGGTTACGCATCGCTCGCTTATGAATGGTTTTACCGTATTGAGAGCTGCGAACCCTTTATAGTTATCATCTGATCTCTGTGGAATACATTTTTAGTAGTCATTACTCATTTTTAAACTGCATAAAGCCGCTACTTTTTGGCTTACTTTAGTAACATTTCTAGGTTATGGGGACAACTTTTTATTTTTGGAGACAGATATGACAAACGTTTAGGTGAATATATTGAAATATCAACATTATTCTTGAACTGCACTGTGTACTATATTTTTGTTACTGTATTTTGCAACAACAAATGCCTGTTGATGCTAATCTTTCAAGCGTTTCAAGAATTGCAGCTTTAACTGCGTGACGATTGTGTTGTAAACGAGGGTACACATTTTTATTAATACTATGCGAATTTTTATGTAGGAGATCGTGTTAATTTTTTAACTATTGAGAAACACTCGTACATTCTCTCAGGTGTGAAGGCGGCTGTATAGAGACACTTGAAATTCCGCTTAATGAAATGTTTTTAGTCACTGAATATCCGCTCGGCTTGTTTCGAAATCACATTAAACCAGGCCCTTACGCCCACTTTAGTAATGCCCATTGAACTTGACTAGGAAGAATGTTTAATATTGCACTTAAACATTTTAATATCTTCTTCAAGCCTTTCTTGGCAATTTTAGTTCTTTTAACACTATTAAAAATCTTATAAGGGCAAGTTAATATTTACCATAAATTCTATATATCACCCTGAAACACATTTCTCGTAAGTGAGATACTTATTTTTAAAAATCGTACCAATATAGTATCCAACAAATCTACATTTCAATTAATAATATTATTTATACACAATAGATTGTAGTAGAAGAAATTCTGAAAAAAATTTATCTCATTCATGTTTGTTACAGACACGAGATAAGGTGAGAAATAAGTCGTGGGTTTTGGGACTTGTTAACGAAATGTCTCTCGTTAACGGGAATCCTTTCATCTTGTATTTTTGATGTTATTCAGGTTATCAAATTTTACCACTTTTTAAAAAATCTCAAATATGGCAGTCTGACGGGTTCAGGTTCCGCAGATCGAAACTTCTTAATGAAATCTTTTTGGTAAGTGGAAATCGGTCCTGGTCATTACGAAATCACGTTGAACCGGGCCCTTACGCCTACACGAGCGATGCCGACGTTACTGCAGCCAAAGAAAGTCCAACTTCTTTCTCAGGCGAAGGGCGTGCATAACATATCAAGTCAAAACCCGATTTCTAATAGCTTCCTGCTCTAAATCACGCCCTTGGGCTTACTCGAAATTTGGAGTTTACGTGGGACATAGAAAACAGGTAAAAGCTACGTAAAGTTTTATGTGCTCGTACATCTCAGCCAGGTTGACGCGTAGCGATTCAAATAATCCAATTATAATATATAGCTTTTCTATACCACAGATGTCACAACGAAAATTGTTTGAATAATAAAAGTATTTTTGATATTTCATGGAAGAATCAGTTTTACACGGTAAACGTAAAATACTTGGGCTTTCCAAACTTATTTTTCTCATTCTCTTTCTTCTTTTTTAACAACACTGCGTCTTTCTGCTGTATTCTTTTTCTTATTCTTAATTAATACGACCGACCAGTGAATTGAAAATGATGTCTACATCAATCCAGCTATCTATACCGGTTTCAGAGATACGAAGGCAGTGGGTTGCGCAAGGGGCACTTCCGCTCAGTTATTTCGACAGCATATATTTATTAACTAATGCCGGTTTTTTGAAAAGCAGTGTACTTTTTTTTTAATGAGAAAATTTATTCATGAACATCATCAGCCGACATTTAAAATAGTATTATTCTGTGACTCAAAACATTATATAGGCTATCCTAATATGTAGTGCAACTTTAGCACACGTAAGTGATCCATATGATAGATAAAAAATTCATCAACGTAGTAAATATTTACTTACTATATTTCACAAAATATATAATAAATATATATTATCATTGCAGTTTAAGATTGTCAATTTATTTAATTCTCATGCAATTATAATGGACACGTATGGATTGTGGTGAATGAGTAACGAAAGGTGTACAATTAAATTACAACAAGTGCATGACGTACGTTCTGATCACTAAAGCTACATAGGGAAATGGTTAATGATTAATGATATTATATATTTAATAGATAGTTTAATTAAATATTATGAAAATGTACATTGAATAGAAACTAAATTAGTTGCCTATTAATTATCTACAGTAACTTGGTCCTTCTCAGTGCATCTTGAAATCGATATTTTAGCATTTTGCGCCTGATTATACGTTATTTAAATAACATATGATTGTCATATTAAATTTACAAAATTCTTTTTCAAGTCCTATGGCAATACGTAATCGCGAGGTATGATCGTAAAGAAAATAAGTAAAATGAAAACACGATGCTCTTTCTGAGTTATTATACGTTAACGTATCGCGATACTTTGAGTTTCTATATATCTATATATGTATGTATATTAATAATTCATTCAATTATGCATAAAACTACATAACTGCGTTGCACAGCATAACACGATGTGATATATCGTGTAATGTACCAACACCGCATACGATATAATGTTATACACACAAAATGCAATAAACAGGACACTGCGTTCATTATTTTTTTTTCCATACACTCATAATAGACCAAATAGACACTAGCCTTTCGAGTTTTTAACATAGTACATAGAGGTAATGTCTCTATTTAATATTCATATGATTAACAAACGTCTAAAGGTGCAATCCCGTAATTTTAAAGCACAAGACTTTCGGACAGGTTTCACCGTGAATAAAACCGCACCGAGCCCACAAAATACAAGGTAGTATATGAATAAATACACTTTCGATATATCTAAAAAATTTCGATCATAAGATGGACGAAAATATAGAGATCTGATTTCACGTAAATGCTTAAACATAAGTGTCAATGCTCCGTCCAACGCGAAGCTTTATAGATCCTCGTAAGGCGATCCGCATCGAACGTTGTAAAACTGGTCGCAGACCTGGAATTGCTCGTTAAAGAGAGTTCCATTTCCACAAAGGTAACTCGAAACGAGTCGACCATTGTGACAAAGATGGTAGGCCTGTAATTACAATACAGTTTAAGCAAACTTATCAGTTGCGATAAGAATCGGTAATGTCGACTGTCATTAAGAGGATGCAGTTCGTGTTAGCATTTGTCGGTAATGAAGAAAAAAGCCGCTACTTCCTGACGGTCGGTAAAGAAGAACAGTTGGCTGTACATAAATACCTGACATTGTGCAGCGACATCTACCCAAAGGCGATTTCCAAGATTATTACAAGAGAATCCGGTGTAGGGTACTTTGTGATATATTGGATACAATGGCGGATTATGTGGTACGTGCAAATTGTGGTACGGATCGTATGGTGTCCCATCGGCATTTAGAAAATGACCACAATAAACGGTGGCCACCATTGCTGAAACAGAAATGTAAGTGTTAATTTGCTTCTGAACTAAATGCACGATCTTTATTATCTTGACAATACCATTCATTTTACAAATACTAATTTTTACGAAACATGATTACCGTAGAGCGAATAGACATTGCAGAGCATTTCTGACAAAATGCTTATCAACTTTAAAAGAGAAAGTGTACCAGTAACCCTCTTTTCCTATCTGCTTAAAAAATAAATGTAAGTCAATTTTCGTTCAATGCAAAAAGGACAATTTATAACACTCGATGCCAGCGTGAACACAAGGCGACTCAAAAGTTGTTCCATGATCAGGCAGTAGTATAAAATCTTAAATATGAATTGAGAAATGAATTATCTTTAAAATAAAATCTCGCGTTCACGAAAGACAGACGTCCTTTCAAATCGGCCAACAGATTAATAGTAATCGTGACAGGAGCAGAAAGATTGGAACTTGTAAACTCCCCAAGATCAAAATAGACAACTTGAATATTAAAGTAAAAATAGATCCGTGGAATAAAATAAAAAGTATCGAACCATATTTGTTGTCCGGTTTGGTAGTGCAGCTTTCGCTGCGATCGTTTATCGTACGCGTTCCTTTTCTAAAAGGACACTGGTTAACACAGATAACTATTATAACTGAAATAACTGTCCTTTTATACACCTTCGATTATTAAAGATTAAAGTTACTTCGTAACATAACCTCACCTAACCTAACAGGAATTCTCTTATCCGATGAAACATAACCTTCTCTATTATGACAATCGGCAGCTATTGTTCTATCCGAAAAATAGAATATTTAAGTAAACGAAACACTTATAATAAAAATCATACCTTATCAATTTAATGTGTAACTAATTTTTTCACCTATTGCAATGGATAAAATCTATTTATTTCTCCGGATGTCGTAATACAGCTGTATAGAAAATGTTTTCTACGTAATAAAAACGAGTGATTTCATTTCTCTAAAGCCATTACGCGTTAATTATGAATCCGTGTTTGCATAAATCGTTTCGCCTGTTTTTTTCTTCTTAATAGCAATTAGTGTCACGCTCGTAAAATCCCGAGTGTAATGGATCAGCGAACGGAAGCGTAATTCGGTGGCTCTGTATATTATTCCATGTAAAAGTCTATTTGAAATTAATATATATCTTATAGGTGCTCCTGTGACAATCAACATATGAGAGTCCCTTAGACGTGGCACTTTATTTTTTAATATGTTAATTAAATGGACTAACTGCAACTGGATTGTAATATTCGTTTCTGGGCTAGCGACGCAATAAAGCAAGTAAACTCAAATATGTTTACGTAAATTCATGATCTAAATACTTTTTAAATATCAATAAAAATTAGTTTGCTGTGTTATCATTAAAGACACAAAATAACGATTCACGGTATAATAAGTAATGTTGCTTCGCGCGATGCAAAATTTGTTTTAAAACTTAATTACTTGTTTTATTTAAAAAATCACCCAGCTGCTACATTCTTACTTTATTATTTATTATTGGATTAATTGCTGATACAGACATATATTAATGTTCTTCTGGAATACATAATATACTTATAGCTATCCGTTTGAAAAGACCTTGGGGGAACGTAACATTAGCTAATGTGTTAAATTAGCGGATTAATGATGGACGCCATTCAGCTATACATAATGATCGTGATTTGTAATATGACGTGGGAATATAAGGATGTAAGTATGAAAAAAAAGCTACTTGTAAACTGCCTGTGATAAATTGCAGCTTGTATATTACATATGTAGATTACAGATAGCACGTGACTGTAAAATAGCTCGATGCAAAGTGATTGATTATGATTATTAACATAACGCTATGTAATAATAGTCTCGAAATTTGCATAGAGAATCCACCTAGCTTGACTTACCCGTGTCCATAACATTTGTGTCAATAAATTGTCATTTTTTTTTAAATTCAAATTTTTATTTATTAAAAAGTTTATACAGATCAAACATTTTTTTTATTAAACCTCCAATAATTTAAGTAGATTTTTGTGTTGTTGCGTCATTGTATACCTCCTTAAAATTAAAGTCTCATCCTCAACCCCCGATCATGATTATATGTTTCTCGCTAAATGTCATTATCCAAAAAAAATGTTGTAATATTAAATGCGATTTGTGCCAAATTTGCATAAATGAGTAACGATAAGGTCAACGGTTTTAAAAATGGACGAAAAAAATTATTTCATCAGTGAGTGAATCATCGGAAAGATCATCAATGCTTAAAGTCGTGAAATTTATTCGAACGATAATTGTAAGAAATATAGTAAACAATAGTAAATGATAGTCATTAAAATTACCTGATAAGACGATGAGAGAAGTCTTCATTTTTAAAAACGCGCAACGTCTTCTTTTGAAAAGACGGAAAGTTTCTTTACCGACGGAGCGTTGAGCAAAAGAGGAAATGGATCGTTCGTAATACGAAGGATCACTATATATTGCACTATGTTAACACTCGTCGCAAAGAGTCTTTGCCGATAAATGCTTAACGCGGCCAAAAGACTGAGTTGTAATTTGGAGAATTCAATTAATACGAAAGAATCGGTAGCTCCTCTCGATTCGGACGGTGGGCAAGAACTGACTCCGAAATGATGTTTCCTCCGGAGGTGAACTTAACATCGTGAAACTTTCGTTGGCCACAGTGACCGTCACGACAGCAAGATATTTTTTCACCCCGCTTCGGTACCACCCATATACAAATGTAATCGTAATACATTGGCACACATGCTTGAATATCTTTTTTTTTTCACTTTTCAATTCTCCTTTCACACGTTGAAAATAAAGCTTCTGTATTGAGTACGGCGAGCAAAGGTATTCGGTACATATTAATTATTATTATTTCTTTTGACACGGCCATTTGTTAGGTTAATCCCTCTAAATTGTATTTCGTATGATTTTATTGGTCGGTATGTTAATTATAGTAATTATGTGATATAATGATATACGATTAAACACCCATTGAATTCAATAACAGTTACACGAGAAAACTGTTTATGTACTGTGACAGGGGAGTACTTGTATTTGAATATATGTATATATATATATATATATGTATTTGCGAATTTTATTATAATAATTATAATTTTGGATAAATTACATTAATTCTTATGAAAAATTGACAGTTTTATTTTCGATTACGAGAGTCGTGGAACAGTCGATTTTTTAAAAAAATTGTGTCTGACCGATATATTACCCTCGATATTATTGACGTGTGTGGATCAAGTTTTGTTGGTTATTTTAATGTCACAGTTTGTTTGTCGTTGGAGAATTCGGTTGCAAAACCGCACGAAAGAGACGAAAAGAATGCGAAGTGGTCCGAGAGTCGATTTTAAATTATCGATCAGGATCACTGAAAGTTGACCAGTTTCATTTACTTTTCCCTTTTAACTTATTGAGTCTCTTCTTTTTTTTTTCTCTTTTATCACCGAACACGATAAACGTAACCACAGTATCATAGCTTAACGCGCCACCGTTACTTATTATATTTTACATTATATTATTTATTACAATAAGAAATTGTATAAGGCATAACAATTTTTGTTCATAAAATTGGAATATACTATACAAATTCTAAGACTAATATTTGTTTTAGTTAAATGTTAATGTTGTCAAAACACGTGAAATCAAGTTGTATGTCCATATCGACTTTCGCCAATTTTCGAATAATCAGCCATTTATAATAGATTTTCGAAATTTCACCTGGCAATTAAATAGCTTTCTTTTAATCTATATTTAAAGAATCTAGCATTCAAGTATTTCACAAAAAATATATTAAATGTAAAATCCAGAATTCACGTGAATTCAATTAATTTAGAATTTCATATTAATCAGAGTTTTTACGATTTCATTTTATCAGAGATCCTCTCCCGCAGATATTCCAAATTTCCCAAAAAATCTAAATACTAAAAATTACCTACTCCGCGTCGTAACGTCGTTACTTCTTGAAATTTTAACTGCACTGCAGTCTCCGTATTCAAATGTACTTTCCTCTCTTCAACTCTTACCTCGTGCGCCGGAAAAACAAAGGAAAACTTCTTTATCGACAAAGTACTCTCACGTCGTTATAGCCATAGTACCTCCTTTCTACAGCTTCGATTACGTTCTGTTTCAGATAAACACCACGTCACGATAAACTTTCAGTAACGCATGCTAAATTCGTTCAATGCGTTATATGCATATTGAAGTTACATATAGTACATACCTGTATATTTTCGATTGCCAAATAAAGTATTTCAAACATTGCAACATTCGTCACCGAATTGCAGCTTGTCAAGAGCCTTCATGCGACGGGCTTATCAATTTTCGATGTCATCGATTCTATTGCTCAATCGTGACATATAATTTTATATAAATTTCAGGGCAAAAGGTCAAAGTTCTCTCACGGAAGTGTACGCTCCATTCTTATTTCCGGTTTCTGGAAGTTCACGAACTTACCAACTGCTGCTTGCAACCTTCGAACACAAGTAAAAAAATATAACCCACAGTACATTTTGAGGCTATTACGTATACGTGGCTAATAATCCCGTGTAAAATTAATGAAAATTCTATTTATAGATATATTACGTCGGGTCATAAGTAACTTCCGATGCAGCTAAGTAGGTTTGATAAAAAAAACGAAAGTTACTTACGACTCGACCTAACAGATGACCACAAAGCGAATGAAAAATTAATGTTTTCAAATCATCCAAAAATACAACGATCGTATGACTTATCAGTGATGCACCTGAAGTTGGCGTCCAACGAAGACCAATAAGTTTAATCGAGAAAAAGGTAAAGACAAACCCCGAATAGAAAACGTATTCAAAACGAAACCCGGACCTACCGAAATCGGTGATGGGATCGTTATTACTCGGACTTTCGATCATACATTCCTCCAGTCATTTCACTTTCGAAACGAAAATGATCGCGAGTGAGATCAGTATGTACTTATTCGTTATTTCGGAAGGTGATTCATAGATCGTAGATCAGTTGTAATCAGAATTTATGTCTGTAAGTATCGACGCAGGGATACCAGAATGTACATACACAATAAATATGACATATGAGTATCAGTATGTAAAGTACGTAACAACGCGGATCCGATCAATTTCCGACTTCCACTGTAAGAGAATGACTCAGGCATAACCTCAAACAAATGGTTTTATCAATCACATTTAAATTAAGTGACACCAGAAGCACATAATATTTTTGCCAGCTATATCTATACGATAAATCTAATTTCTATATGCAATTTTTTTTATCATTGAAAAAACTATTAATTACTATAATAATAATAATATACAGTGCATAATATACATAGGTTACTCGGTCGATAGTCTCTTCGCTTTTGCATTTGATTTTTTCTTTCCATTCTGCATTACCAGTCGGTTAAGATTACGCGACATAACCTATGCTAACGTGAAAGGATAATGGACTCGTATTATGAATTATAATCGATGCACAACTATAAATGGAACATTGACAAGTTCCTCCGCGACTCCACCTTCTCCGATGCTATCTGACAATATCGCGAACGTATTATTACCGTTAGTCGCACTGAAATACAATTTTTAATTGCTACACTGTGTGTTTGGCTTAACAGCCAAGCACTTTGGATTTCAGAATATCGCCCGTATTGTCGATTACGTGTCGGTGGAAATTATTTTGTGTGTATAAATAAACATTTTTTAATTAATTTTCGCCAAAGATATCGAACAAATAACTTGACGAGGTCGGGCGAAAACCTTCGGAGCGTCATTGATCGAATTGATGGAATGCGGATCAGTCACAAGGGGCGACTATTTATTTGCGTAAAACGTATTTGAAATGAACAAAGACAAAAATATATATGGCCGATCCTAACGCATGGCCGTGCACAGGATAACCGCTTTATATGTATAGACCTTAGAATTGTTGACCTACATTTTCATAATAAACATTCACTTCCAAACTGGACCAGTACGTACGTGGTGTAGGTATGAAGTGGGCCAGGCTGCATACCACAATTCAGCGATAGTTACAAACAACGATTGGAACCAAACAAAATTTTCATATTTCACATTGAAGACAATTTTTTTTTGAGATTAATAATTTTTCGGACTTTATTTTTCGTGAAAATTAATTTTCCTACGTTCAATTCGTTCGAGGGTAAACGATCGACCGAGGGTTTCCTAGATGGTCAAGGTAGTACGAATTCACGGAGCAGTAGCTCGAATCCGTTTCTAGCCTCGGGCAAGGCCGACGTAAAAGTATATTTTCTGTTTTGCAGCACCCACAGCTTGAATTTATGTAACGCTTGAAAAGAATTCCGAGGCCGAGTTACAGATTAATTTTGCTACGTCAATATTGGGGGCTCTATTCGTATTTTTTATTTGCTCATTAATACTACGTATCACGATCTTATTTAGCCCCCGGGCTCATCTTTCCCTTAGTATAGCTAATTTAAATTATACTTGGACTCTGAAACATGTCACGTGCATTTCGTTCGTGATCTGGTGTTTAGGGGATTTTTATTTAATTTAGGCTTGTTATGTCTTGGGACATGGAAAGCATTAAGGAATATACGTAAATAGAATTGAAATATATGAGGTACATTATATCGAACGATTTATTGTCTCGTAATTGAATATATATTTAATACATTTAGGAGTAAGAAAAATATGTTGAAAAGAATCAAAATTTTTGGTCAAATTGCACAAAAATTAAATTGAAACAATCTTGTTCAGCCAAAAGTAATGCAAATAAATTAATAAATAAAGAGGACAAATTACATGATCTGTTATCAATCACTTTTATCTAATCTACAGAATTTTATAAGTCATGCAAGTAGCATGGGCATGATCTTGATCCCGGATGAAAATACAGGTCAAATTTTGATGACTGCCTAGTAGGTGATCTTATAGAGCGAAGAATTCTTGCTCGTGTTATTATATAAAAGAATTTAGTGCCTTATTCTGGATGATGTAAGAAATCGTGGGAGATTTTTGTAGAGAGTGTACTGTTACTTGGACAATGTATGTCTATTCGGAGTGGAAATCTCTATGAATAATTTCAATGAAATATCTATTTCCAAATATTGTAACAATAAGATTTTACCTAAAACATCATCCTTCAAACGATACGTCATCTCGTGTATTGGCTGACGCGAAGAAAAATTAATATCGCAAGTACGTAACTTCCAAACCGGAAGTGACGCATAACAGCAAATATGGATAATTGTAATTTCTCCTGTAAACTTTAAATTCATCAAGGGATCAGGCGTTCGTTTGTAACAACGGTAAGCCATTACTAAGTCACTGATTTGATTATAATAAAATAATAATACAACAAGTAATAATATATCGCATGCGTTAAGATTTTGACTTAATAATTCATTATAGCGGATAATATTGATATTACGCAATCTGCATTTTTACAGATTCCTAATAATTTCATACGGAATTACTTCTACCACAGTAAATCTCGTACTGTCCGAGAACGAGTAAACGTCCTTAGACCGCTTTCAAGTTTCAGTCTACCTTGCACAATAGCTTGGCGCCAGCTTCCCACATCCTCGCACACTTTTAATACACTTTTATTCGTATCGCATACTTATCTACAGGGTGTTCCCGATCAAAATCGACGGACAGGTGTCCGTTCCCAAAATATCCTATAGAAAACTTAACACGGCAGCAATACGTGCGGACGCGAAATAATGATATTACTCGTTAATTAATTAATTTAAGTGATTAAACAAAGTAAAATTTTTAACAGTGAATATCAAAATAATATATATACAATGAAAAATCTTTTTACGACATACTTCAATTTTTCTTTCATTCGTTTAAATATAAACTCATCGCAAAACATATGCTTGATGCGAACTTGACCTGTGAGTTTTAAACGTGTTGTAAAGCAGAGCCACTATGCAAATAATATATCTGTATTACAAAAAATGAATCGCCCGATGTAAAAAGTATTTTTTTTTAGAATTTAAATTTTTTAAATATGTATAATCTTTGTCGATTCTCTCGATTGTACGTCTATTGTTGTGGCAAGTTACGATACGTGATTTTTACCTGTATAATATAATAGTGTCGTTTCGTAAAATCAATTCGTAATAAAATGAAGTTTAATTGAAAATTAACGAAGAACGCTGCCGAGCAAATCGAACTAACCTAAGGCAACGTAGAGCGCAACGGTAACCTACATGTGATACGTGTTTACTTCGATATCTGGAGCCGCCCACTTTGAATATGACGATAATTTGTTTGTTAACTTTTGATCGCCATCTAATAATGACTCTTGCTTAAATGGCATTCGTACACTCTCAAACATTGAAATATATGCTACGAAGTACCTGTACTCGATTTATACATAGATTAATATATATATATATATATATATATGCAGGTTAAATTTGAACGGAATCAACCAGTCCAGTTCGTGCAAATGTTAATTTCTCTGTTGCGAAATCCAAAGCATTATTTCAGATTAATTTGCAAATGTAATATGAATATTTTCTCTCACAACCAACCCCGACTGTGATTGGCTTGACAAAAAGAAAAAAATTGCAGATGTATTGGCTTTTAAATAATTAAAAAATAATTTAGATCGAAGTCACAATAATTTAATTAATATTATTAATTGAAATGTATTTTTTTTTTACTATAGTCCTTTTTTTTTCTTGATCACGACTGTGTCAGATATACTTTTTGTAATTTATCTCATAATAAAAATTCCAGGTGAAATATATCGATGAAAGTATTTCTTGTGAGAAGTCAATGAGTCAGATGTAATAATTGCCTCGGGGATAAATTCTCTATATCAAAATATTTGCTTTCGCATACGTGATTTATATATACCGTGTACAGTGTGATAACTGTAACTGCAGAATTACGCATTCATATATATATATTTTTTACTCGAAAATAAATATGATTTAAAAAAGTTTATTTAAAGCTGTCAAAGTATTAACGATTTTTTAATTATTTTTTTCCACATTAGTTTTATCTTGGCCTATTTTACCTGTTCGTACAATCGTTTCACAATATATGCTGTATGAAGATCTTCACTATATATGCTGTCAAAAAATCATCTTAAAGACGTCCAATGTGACATATGCCTTTTTTAAGATTTATATGCTGTCTGGATTTGTTTAAAAAAAATTACTAATATAATAAGATGTTTGCAATGAATTTTCTGTGCATACACTGATTACATATAACTTCGAATTTTATATTACGTCCAATATATCGTATTCAACAATAATTGCTGACATTAAACAATTTTTCACTGAGTACTATTCAAACTGTATATACTGAAAATAGATATAATATAGATAAATCTTTTTTTGCCTCATATATTTCATTAAAGATAACGTCCAAGGGTGATTAATCCTATAAAGTTTAATCGGGCCTTAAGATAGTTTTCTTTTTTTTGGAAAAAGGGCCAACTTATGGCATACTATATAAAATAAGACCCCTAACTGCAATCGTAATTTACTTCTGAATAAAAAGTATAATGAGTATGACGTTTAGGGTTGAGCAAATTTTCATTGTCTCAGGTGTATCCAAAAATCGATGTAACCCGGCCTGACCCAAAGAATTTTATTCGCGTCGAGTCACTCTTGGATCAGTAGATATTAACATACTTTCGTCATATTTCAACATTCCGCAGGTAGCCATTCTTATGTAACTACCCAGCAAGTAAATTACAGCGATATACCTAAAAAAAAAGTATCTAAATTACAGGTGACCTATAATATATCTAGTCCCTTGTATGCTTCGGGTATTTATGTGGGTGAATTTTAGGGTTGGCAATAGTCATAATATGCAGCAGTAACAATACCTCTGAAATACTGGGTCAAATACAGGATCTCCGCGTTAATGTACCAAATAGATATTATCTCTGGAATGCTATTAATGGCACTTTCCAAAAGTACTTATTACCTACTGTGGTACCTATTCAAGGAATCATGATAGTCTACAGCTATATGACATCGCAAAATCGATTTCCGCCTTATCACTGTTAGCATCTAGAGATAATCGAATTATTGTTCAGCGTAGAAACTTTTATTCGGACTTTGAAATACAATAAACTCTTAGGTCGATAGATTCGGTGAAATTGCACTAATGCATTTTTAATTTATTTCATGCACTTGATATATTAGCTGTATGCACTGTCATTATTGTGAAATGATAATTCGTTGAATAACTTTTTCTTAGTCCTGCTGATTTATTGCAGTATGTAAAATCACTGTTTCAGCCTTCGTGCAAATTACTTTAAAAAAGTTGCCGGTGTACGAAATCGCGACGAAGAAGCAGGTAGAATATAAACTCGATGTATGAACCCTGGCTTGTCTTGTGAATTATGCTTTTCAATGTCACTAATTCCCAGGGGCGCAATACCGACGATCTGTCAACTTAAAAGCTTAGTCTGTCAAGACTCAAGATCTCAATCAAATTTGTCAAGCCTGTCCAGAGGATAAAGATCAGGACAAGTATTAATGGAAAACCTTGCAACGACAAAATCGTTTATACGTCAGTTTAGTTGTGGGATTTTGGCTTTGAACTTATCACCCAGAAAAGGTACAATAGTTCCATTTCAATAGGGCAATGCACTGATACTGTTATCGAGCGACTGATTTGCAATTCGAGTAAGCAAATCAGTATACGAAAAAATGAAACTACTGCGTGAATCAAAGACGGAATTTAGACAGAGTTTACATGCGGTTGATTTGACTAATGGAAAGATACTGTCATGGGAATCGTTAGATTTAAATCAGTTTCACTTGATATAATAAATACAGCATTTTACTCTTATAAGAATATCTAATCTGAAAATAGGTTTTCATTTACAAGTTATTTAAATTACTTTCTTTCATGCTTTTATTTTTTCTTTGGTCGAATTCAAAATTACGAATCACTATGTCGGTTGGTTAGAACAGTTTTTTTTTGTAACGTTAAAATATTTTGAGATCAGCTTAAGTAGGTCCCTCGTTCACGATATTCCATTCTAATGATTTTGTAATCATTTCTCTATTTGACAATAACGGATTGCCTGAGTTAGATTTAAAACGCTTTTTCCGAACAGACTAGAAAGTTACGACATTATATAGATAATACTACTCATCTACTGACAATTTTTATTTTTAAGTATGATATGATTTTTACAAATATAAGATTTTTTTCTCGATATATCGGAAATTACTTTGTGCACAATTCACAATTAGTTTAATGAGTTAGTCTCAACTAAGTAAAAATAGGAATATTTACTTTTACAGTCTGGTACAATGAAAATGTCAAACCTTTGATAGTCACAATGTTCCTCGCGAGTCTTTCAACATGATTTTTGTAATCTGATACTGGTATGGAATTGTGGTAAAATTTTCATTTCAACCAATTAAAAAATATTTTTAATTACAGTTACCGATCGACGGCACTTCTTCGAGGATCAAACGAGTCTGACCAGATGCTAAAATTTATACGAATTAAAATCAACGATCCACATTGGGCAAATCAAGTTTCTTCCTCTTGTTATTCGTCCGCACGTGACTGGATTCTCTTGAAGGAAGAGCAGGCAAGGAACAGCCTTTTGAATCTGGCAATAAAAGACCCCTGTGTTCCAATCTTCGAATATACGTGGTATTGGGTATAACCGATACCGGTCCAAAATAACAGGGTCCTCTTGTTCTGTTCATTGGTATCGCAGAAGATCTATCAGGTGGCAGCACTTGGATCTGCTCGGTAATGTCAATTTCTGCTTTATCGGTAAGAATTCTATGATCCTTTATGAGATTCATTTGCCACCTGTAATATCATGCAATTTTTTCAATCTCTCAAAATATCAAATACATATCATAGTTATAATTTCTTATAGAATTATTCACTATCCGCAAACACTGTACTGTTATAATAATTTTTGTTACAGGAATCAAAACATGACCTACCGTCCAGAACTACTATGACAAATTCTATTAGATTGTTCGTCAGGTGAAAGAGTAATTAAACGTCTCGGCTCAACTCTCTTCAACATCAATGGATTAAGAGCCATTTCTTTCGAAATGTTATAGCGCAACTCCGAAAGAAATCTCTCAACGAAACCATCCTGTGTGAAGAGAGGATGATCCAATAAATTTGAACAGCTGGGCCTTAAGTCTGGATCCATACGAAGACACTGCGAGAGGAAGTCAGTAGCTGCTGAGGTCCACGTGGGAAATATTCCTCGTAGCGAACGAACTCCAGATAGTTGTCCTACAGTTTCCCCAATACTGGCTCTGCGAAGAAGTCTCATGCCATTGGTACGATTTACAATTGTTTGATGTTTTCCACAAAGTCCGCCTGCGGATGCATTTCATTGTAGATTCTTTCCATGGATTTACAGTTATTAACTTTAGACCAAAAAATATTCTCATTCACACATGCAATATTTTTTTTCCCCTTATTTAATTGACTGAAAAATATTTTCAAATAGTTATAACATGGTGAAGAATTACTAACCAAGAAGTTTGATAATTAAATGGAGTTGGTCCATATCACTGTCTCCCGGAAACAATGGATCACCGTTCATCATTTCTGCATATAGACATCCCACTGCCCATACGTCCACAGGTCGACCATAACGAGTGTCACCGACCAATAATTCAGGTGACCTGTACCACCTGGTTGCTACGTAATCTGTGCAGGATTCATGGGATCCGGAAACCAATCGCGCAAAACCGAAGTCGCAGAGTTTCACAACGCCATTTGGCGAAACCAAAACGTTTTCTGGTTTAATGTCTCTGTGCATGATCTGCAATTGTTTAATGGATATTATGATACATTTGAAAATTTCGTGCGTGTGAAATACTGAGTATAAGAGAGGAATATTTATATATAAATCTGACGTCATTGAAAATTTGAGTCTTCTGAAAAAAAAAACTATCTCTGCATACATCACAACGTGCCTGTAGAAAACTGTAATCGTATGTGTGGGATCGAAATAACGTATTTCTACTAATAAATAGTTTCTAATGGTTGATAATAGCTGAATGCGAAAATAATGTGAAAATAGTACAGCACGCGAAGATAACGTAAATTGGATAATAAATTAAGAAGCATGTGGCGTTCTATATATAGTACCTATAATATCATAAAATGTTACCTACGTTACTGTTGTGACAGTAGCTTAATCCTCGTAAAACTTGAAAAATATGACGGCGAGAAGTTTCCATTCCAAGTCCATTGCCACTGAAATTCTCTAGCTCGTCTAAAACCGTGTGATCCAAATATTCGAAAACCAAGTAGAAACGTTTCCGACGTCTGAAAACTTCGATCATGTTGACCAGGTTCTCGTGATGTAATTTCTACGAAAAAGTCTAATGTTTTCACTGAAACTTATAATTCTGTACTGTTCGTCAGACGGAATTACGTTTTCGACTCGCATTCTTTCAGTGTGATTGAATCATTAATTGTATAATATAAGATCGGTACCTTTAACATTCGAATTTCTCGAAGCGCCATTTTTCGCACTTGAGCGTCATCTTCCGTTTCCAAAAATTTTTTTATCGCTACAATTTGACCAGTATCCCTGTGTCGACATTTCATTACGATTCCATAGCTTCCCTCCCCAACCACTTCAATGTTCTCGTACCTGTCCATTCTGCGTATCCGGTTTCCCTTTTTAAATTTTTTCTAGATTTTCTCTCCTATTGAGAAAGAACAATTTTTAACTGAATTTCTTGAATCAGTGAGCATCGGCAATTTAGAGTGCAATTATATATAAATAATATCTATAATTAAAATAAAAGTCCTAGAGACAAGTAAACAAAACCCAGTGTACACACAAAGTAACAATTAAATTTCGGCATTGTTACAATTTGACAATTAAAAAAAATGTAGTTACGAATATTCAGGCCGCGACATCAATGTTATCTTCAAGGGATTCATCTACGTTTTAATCCATAAAAAGGTGGCCCCTAAAATATACACTGAATTCCTGACCCAAATACACATAGTATCTCCTGATATTCATAATGACATTAAAACTTACACATTCACCTGACTTTCGAAATGATGCACTCCATTGGACGATTCAAAGAAGAAAAGTTTAACATTCTATGAATATTCAAATTTTCAGCTCCTAATTCCCATGTTGTAGTTCAGTTCCGAAACCTCACAATAAATAAAATATTCGGTCGTCCAAAAATATACTAGTCGTACATATCGCGCGAGATAAAACTCGGTTCACAAAATTTAATTTCGTAGGATACGTTTGTATGATTATCGTTTCAGTGTCGAGGTTCGGCAAAATAGCGGCTGAAGGATCGGACTGATTTCGCTGGTGCCGACCAGTGGCAGGAGAATCGTCTGGAGTAAAAAGGTTCGTAGATACAAGTTTAGTCAGGCGCACGTCACCAAAAATATACGATTATCGATTGTTAAAGTATTATGGAGTGGCGAGGAACAACGAGGCCTCCGTATTGCCACGCTCGTCGTCGGCCTCGTTCGTCCTGGAGCGTAAATGAAGGTTAGGTTCATCGATGGATATCGATTGTTGGTAATTAGTTGTTTCCCTTGCTCGGTTAAGATAGGGGTTGGAGAAAAGGCTGGATTCGAATGGATAATGAATGAGGGGGAAGGAGAGAGCAAACGCTAGATACGATGCTTACAGGGTGACACCGGGAGTCACGACCTACGACTACGCTGATCCTTTTTCTTGTACCAGTTTGCTGCCTGGCGAGCTGCATTGTGATGGACCGAATAAATCCATTATTCAAACTATATATTTATATGGGTAGAAGTCGATCGACTTGCAAATATCAGATTGCAGGTCTCTTGTTCCATACTGATGAATGAGATTCTGTTACTCTTTTCTTTATTATACTTAATTCTTTATTCTTCTTATGGATTTACATTTAACGGGAAAGCTTAGGTTGAGTTGTGTTTGCGTAAAATTTGACTGATGAAATTTGATAATAAAATTAATAAGCCAGAATAGGTAGCTGAATATTGTTCACGTTACATTGCATGGGCCTTCGCTTTAAACATTTCATTTAGTATCTTATTCGGTGGGGTTTCTATATTTAAATGATATCCATATTAAATATAATGTTTTAATAAGTCAAGCTTACTGTAAGTTGTTCCCAGTTCTTGGTATGACTCGAAGGATTACGAGAAACGTGAAATTTTCGAGGTATCGATCCTTACTGAACTTTGCATGCGTATCCTTGACATCGTGGCTTTCAAAGGTCAAAAGTTGGAGTCAGGAATGCTTTCGTAAAGTTTTCGCCCACGACAGAGTGCACTTGTTATAGGTTATGGCGTAGTAAGACTCGGTGCAAATTTAGTATCGAGACTGCAATTTATAGCTGAAACAGAAACTCCCAAGTAATTTCAAACTTTTAACTGCAACGTATATTCCGAAATAAATGTCCTGAATCTCGAGTCTCGTGACTCGTTACGATGTTGCGAACGTTCAATCTTGATGCACGCAGGTTACTTGAACTGTTTCGAGTTAAAGTTATTCAAACTCGTTATATTCGATAAAACGATTCGAGTTTGTCAGTTGCCCTCGTTAATCGATATGCACCGAACGGAACTTATTTATAGCCGAGTTCGCTGACTTCCGTCGGATGTAATAGACCCGCCGTTTGAATTCACGTGCTTGGCCGACTCATTATGCTGACTTAATTTATCTGTCACATAATTGTACAGCGAAATAAATATTTATGAAAAAATCATTTTCGATCCACCCACCTTATCCTTCGTATTTTATTACATACCTGCCAGTTCCGTTACTATATGTTAACAATATGTACAGAAACTGTGCTTTATAAAGAGTCACATTGTAAAGCCGTGACGAAAGATTAAACGGTAGAATTTATTTGAAAAATCACATGACAGTTCGCGTTCCTTACATTTTCTTTGAAGCAATGCAATCCTGTCCAATGAATACAAGCATTTACCAATGGAATAGTAACTCGATTTACACCGTGATCAAAGACATAACGACTCCCTTTATTCTTAACTCAACTAATCCGCGCTCTAGTGATCTCTGACGCATCACCAAAGACCGATGCAATCCCAACCAGGAATATATATCTTCTCCTATCTTAAAAACGCAACATGAAAAGCACGATGAAAATAAAATGAACGAACAGTTTCATAAAAAAGCATAGGTCGTCGACCGGTTTTGATCAGCTGTGATCAATCCTTAAAATTTTTTTATCTAGGAAGCTCGTTTCAGCTTTATGTTCTCTCACGGTCCTCCCAAGTTCCATGTATTCATTAAGCAGTTTGAGGAGATGAAATCTTACGTGCTTCTTTGAAGGTTATAAATCGTATAAATCTACCAAGTATAAAAGGACTTCATTCACTGTTCACGTGTCAGTTCAAGTGGTTGTCAGTTAAATCTTTCTTTAGGTTTCCAGAGGGCGAAGATCGGCTCTCTTTTTTCACTTGCTCCTTCACGAAACACGTGAAGCCTTCGGTTTTCTTTGGAGGAACGAAAACTCCACTGAAGGGAGACCATTGACTCGTTCTGCTGAACGATGCGGACACGTGAGGACATTTATGAGTCGATGAAGTGCTCGAGGACAAGAAGAAGCCACGCCAGTCTCACGATGTCAGGATACACGCATCAGTCGGGAATGACAAGAAAGATACTGGAAGGGAAGAGAAAGAAACGAGAAAATAGAGAGACGAACGAGTGAGAGAATGTATACGAGAGAGAAAGAGAAACGATAGGGACTCTAAGACGATCCGAGGTACATACATGAGTTTGGCTGAGAGCAAGCACTGAAATAGACGCACCACATGGCGGGGGTCTTTGCCATTGCCAATGTGTGTGTTGTCTGTAGCTGCTGAGGACACATGGAAAAGAAGTAGACTAGTGATGAGTCGTCACGAGAAAATCGTGACAGTTAACGAAAGAAACTGATTGTTATAGAGTAAGCATTTCCAATAGATAATTTTCATTTCAATAGATATATTGGTTTTTAAAATAAATGTTTATACGATTACTCACCGTTTTGTACGATACAAAATATGATATTCGTTCTATAGAGATTTAACTTTTGAAATTAGTACGTCGATATTTCTGTCTTCCGATTCATCCGATTGTTTTTATTCTTATCGATTGATTTAGTTCCTTTCGCAAATTATGCTGTTTGCATTCTCGGGAACTTCAAAAACAATGCATAGACTAAATATAATATACCCAAAAAAATAATACGAAGAATCGAGAGAAAAGATGTATACGAAAATTAAAAGCAGCAGTAGCTTATTGTATGGCAAAGAAAAAATTATTTTCTTACACAATTCTTAATGTGGAGTGTCGTATAATGCGAGAGTGCACAAAGTATAGCAAAGGTAGAAATCAAACCGCCGCGCAAATGATGCCATACTTAAAAAGAAACATGGCACTGAACTGCGCAGGAGAGAATAAGATGTGGAACCTGCGACATGCCTGAAAGAGACGTAAATATCGAATGAAGATAGGAGTGAAGAAATTAATGAAGAAGGGGACGTATGGCTCTTGAGAGGATCAGACGCTAGAGTTTTGTCGGTTCGTGTATATTGGCCGAGAATATACGTAGAGGCAGGATGGCGTGCACGTGTGAGTGGCGGGTGATCCCGGTAACGAACTCCCGAGCATTTGGCTCCGAGAGCGGAGCGATCCGGGCGTCGAGTCCTCCGTTACGCGCTAAGAGACAAACTGACGACGAGTCGTAAACCGTCGCGACGCATTGCCCGTGAGCGGAACGATGTTTGTTCCCTCGATTGGGATTGGAAGAAGTGCGAGATCGTGAGTGTTCGTGACCGGTGTGGCCTGAAGAAAGATGGCCGCTTGCCACCCCAGACCACCTCTTCAGCACCTGCAGCATCCGCAGTTGCAGGAGTCCACTGTAAGTCTTGGAAGTCTCGGTAATATCGGAAGCATTGGAAGTTTAAACGGATTGACCAATCAGAATCAACCAGCAACTACGATCCAACAGTCTCACCATTATCCACCCCATTTACTTAACTGGGTTTACTTGGCTATCGCCGATCAGAATCCTCCACAACCGCCCGATCAGGTATTCTTTTCTTATTGTTATTATTTATACATACATAGATTTTACGTGTATAGTAGAGCCTGCTTTTTATCTCTGATACATCTGCCATTCGAATTAGAGCTTTCACTTGGATACGTAGACTCTTGATATGTGACTATGCGATAATATGACTACTTTTTCTCAGGCTGTAAAATGATAACATAACAGTTTTCGTTAGAAATTCCTAGATTGGATATGATGATTCATTGATTGTCTGAGCAGCTGTTTTGTTATGATTTTTATAACCTTTTTGTATTCAACGAGATTAATTAATGTTACAAGTTAACATTGGCATTTGCGAACGAATTGAAATTGTGTAGTTAATTTCAAATTGTCAATTGGAGACGTCATTTTAAGAACTTTTCTTCGGATGATATGAAATGTATGATGTCACGATTCATGTAATTCACCCTGATGCGATCAACATGAGAAATGTCATTTTAATTGAGTGTTATGGATGTAATTAATTGTTCATGACTATCGAGTATCTTCTTAATTCGGGTGGTGTGGTGTTTTCATACAGAGTGCGGAATATTAAAGCAACATAAATAGGAAGAAGTTTAACGATAACCAAAAGTATTGGGCGCCGCCATATTGAATGTCTAAGCAAATAGCTCAGGTGTCCACCTCGTTCTTACAATTGTTTAAGCATCATTTATTTTTAGATTATTCCGGGACATGACGATGCTCTTGTCTATATTCTTCGTGTAACACAAAAACTCAAGAAAACTCAACAAGTGAAGTGATGAAATAAGTTTTAGGCGGGAAACGTTTTACCCCATTTTCATGATAGCAACTCCTTCACTATTCTTTTTACAGGTTTCACTAAAACTTTTACATTAGGCAACCAATTTTTTCATTTCTTTCGCCTAAATTGCTGTGATTTGTGCATATCTTCTTACTGTACGTGCAGTTAATTTACACCTACAAAATTGTTTCAGAACAAACTGCTGCCAGCGATATGGGGAAATTTTCCAACGGCTGCGTCACAAACATACTTACACCAAAATGCCATAAGTCCATCGGGCCCTATCGGTCCCGGAAGTCTGGCAGACAGCATCGGGGACTTAGCTGAGCATTTCACGGAGCTCGGTCTGCTCGAACGGAAACCAACAAAGAGACCACCATCCACTTATCTTTGCCATTTGTGCTTCAAGAAGGGTCACTATATCAAAGATTGCCCGCAGGTGAGTCAATCTGTAATAATATTCAACAGTGAAAGCATACTGACTGTGCATCTGAAAAGTTCCCTCGATGAATTTTCCAAACTCGTTGCAAAGAGGTACGTTCGTCGTCTGCATAGCTGACGTGGCCCTGAATCACGTTATTTTCGGAATGACTAACCTAAAATAGTACAATCCGAGGAGTCTGTCGAAAGATTCGTTGGGACTCGTTATAATCGCGAATTTTCTGATCGTAAAAGTTAAGAGTATTGTCTCCGTGTAATATTGCGAAGCCAAGAGAGACAATTGCGACAGAGTAAAGACTAGACTACTTTATGTAACGCAACGACCGTCATAAGATGACAACTAAGCGTTGTATCTCGATTCTATACATTTTCAAAATATCAGTTTAAACGAATGATACGGATTTAATAAATGTTTCTTTTTATTTTATCAACGTCATTCGAATACTTTATTGCAACCAAACAATGCACTAATGATATATCATCAGAATATGACTCCGCTCGACATTTAATATCTAACAGGCTATCTCAATGATTAAAAGTGACCGTACAGTAGAGACCGCAGGTAGGGATTCTCGTGAGTGGGCTAAGAGACGTTTGATAAAAAACTATACATAAATGCATCGTTGTTAAACGGCACGCGAGTCACGTAGCACGCATGTCAATCTAGTCTCGTCGTAGCGCGAGATGCTTCGCTCAATTGAGCGTTAATTGACATAACAAAAATCATCTCTGGCTGATGTGTTACGCATGACGTCATGTCAGTGAACTCTATACTCTTGCTCCAATTAGTTGTCACTGTGTGCCTTAGACTAAAGCAGTAAGTAAATGCTACTGAATATTTGTAATTTACTATGAAAAAATGTATCCCCTAACTTTAAGTCCCTCTATTGTTACTATTTTTTTAACATTATTATACGTTCGCATGCTCTTGGAAAACAAGCATTTTTAAATATAGTATTAACGTGTTGCATGAAAATCAATACACGAAAATCTTTTTATTTTCAATCTATTGTAATGATCACTTTATATCTCGCGCCGAACGTAGTTTTTAAATGACTGGTCGCTGTAGGCCAGGTAAGTACCTCCCACCGCTAAACTAGTGCCCTGTCCTGTCCGGTAAGGGCGGTAAGGGCCCAGTCACACTAACCTAACGCGCGTTCGAATGGAAATTGTCGACCAATGGTACAACGCGTACATAGGAATGCGCCTTGTGTAATTGGTCGACAGTTGCGTTCAAACGCGTGTTTGGCAAGTGTTACTGTGCTCGAAACGGCAAAAATTGGCTTTTTTTGTCAATGGTTGCTGGAGCCATACATATCGGACGAACAGAAGTACTTATGAGACGTAGGCTACCATAGCATACAGTTAAAACCTGTTAAAGACTGTATAAATTTTAACAGACTATTACACTATTCATTGTAAGAGCAATAAGTAGATGAAAGTATATACTGATTTCACTGTAAATGCTAATTGTTCAATAACTATTTCAGGCCAGGCCGAAGGGCGAAGGATTGACTCCCTATCAGGGAAAGAAACGCTGTTTTGGTGAATACAAGTGCCCAAAGTGCAAACGCAAATGGATGTCCGGTAATAGCTGGGCAAATATGGGTCAGGAATGTATCAAGTGCCACATCAACGTTTATCCTCACAAGCAGGTGAGTCTGGGGGCCGCATCAACAGTCTCATCAACCCCGTCTCACGCGTTCATCTCCTCCTCGTCCTCTCTCAGTTACGTAAGTCTACTTGCATCCCCTTCAATACTATTCTAAAATACAAAATAATGGTTAACGTTTGGTAACACTCGAATCCGTTACTTATATGTCAACGCTTTTCACTTTAACCAGGAGGTGCTGCTCTGGCGGATTAAAATGCAACTATCAATGCTGCCAATTATGAATTACGTTATTACGTATGATAACCTGCATGCACGTTGAATGAATATACGTTTAATATATATTAAACATAATTAATAGTGCATAAAGATTATTTTCTAATTCGAAAACGCTACATTCGGCAATCATTACATAGTTCACTAAAATAGGTTGTGTCCCTGACAAAATAGCATCTGAAAATTGATGCCACACTAATTAACATTAGTTAATCGTGAGAGATAGTGCCGTATCATCTTTCTGTCAGAAGCATAATGCAATGGATGAGGAATAATAATAAGGGACTGTAAAATGCAAGTTGTACGTTAAAAAGTTTACATACCACTTGATATTAATGGGATAATCGTTAGAGCCTTACTAGTTCATGGTTGTATTTTCTAAATTGATTTAAAACGTGCCACCCAGTATACGAACGACGCCACGTGCAGAGAATGTATTCCATGCCAGAAACGAGTCTTATTTTGGAATCGGAGCGAATCCTTAGAAACGGAGTTCGTGTATTAATAAGCGAACCCTCTCTACGAATCCCGGACCCTAATACGTTTTCTAAATTTCTTTTTATCTTATTCGATGCAACAGCTATTCTTTCCGTACTTCATGCTCGTCAAACAGAATACGCTCGGCCGATTTAAAATATCAAAGGAATTTTTTTCGCATCTAAAAAAATATTTATAAGACTTCATCGTTGGGCGTCTAGTCCTATACGTTGAAATTGTGTTATTTACAGAAAAATATGAAATATAAGGAATATCTGAGCCTTCTTCAGATACTTGGAATCCTAAACAATGTTCTTCTGTTCTCATTGCAGAGGCCCCTGGAAAAACCGGATGGTCTGGACGTATCCGATCAAAGTAAAGTGCATCCGCAGCATCTTTGTGAAAAATGCAAAACCCTTGGATATTATTGCAGACGTGTCCAATAGCGATAACTTCTCACTGATCTTCACTATTCATTCATACCTCGGCATAGTGATGAACGTTGTCACAAATGTTGTACTTATACGGAACCAGTCCACGTCACAACAGCAGATGCATTTACATTAATTCATCCTGTTCGGAAACAATTACCTTAAGCAGAATATCTTGAGCTAATGAAAATGATTTAAGAGCATAATTAAAAAATTTGTCACAAAGAACCAAGCGGGACACATTCAGTCACAAATTCGCGAGTAGTAAATCCTATAAAGGATTAACATGCCAAAACGAAAGAGCCTTTATGTATCCGAAAGCATTTCTCCGCAGAGGCGGTAACTTTTATGTTTGTTGTTTCACCCACTATTTATAGCCAGCTATGTTTAGAAAAACTTGGAAACCTACGCAGAGGTGGGGAAGGAAGCTCTGCAAGGTATATAATCCAGTGAACTATTCAAAATATCATTACTGAACATGATCAAAAATTTAAATGTTATCGCACTCACTCGATCCACGCGAACGAATGTAAGTACAAAATTTTACAATCATATGATTCTTCTGTACCACATCGAATCTTGAAATGATAAGTGCACCTTCACTTGGTTCATCCCTTCGCTCAAATTATTCAGTCCCTGCTAGTTATGAGATATTCAAGTTGAGCTATTTTCACATTTAAATTATGGGATTAGTCAGTGCAGTATCTACCTCGCGGAACTATCTGTTATGTATAAACTGGGTCCAGTCCGCGGGTCACTTAATCTGTATAAATTCGTATTATCCAGTATATTGAATTATATATATATACTTACGTGTAAGGTATTTCTTTGAGATCACACATGAGAGCGTACGAGACGCAGAGCGACGCACTATATACATATATACAAGTTGCATAGTCTTGTGGTTGCCTTATCTATTATTATATACATAAGGGGTTGTTACATTGTATTCGATCCATGCCATAATTTCTGTTTCAAATGAAATTATGTCAAGATATTTTAAATAAAACAATCAATAGCTCCGAAGATGATAATCCATAAAAACAAGACGTTCTCTATAAATATAGGTTTTATGTCATCTTTTAAAGATCACATTGATTTTTAAACAAGTAAACGTCTTTTTTTTAAATGGATATTCTTAGCGAAGCTATACAACTTTGTCTAAAAAATTGTATCAAATTTTCAATTGTAAATTGAATTGCAATTCTATCAAAATGTATCTTATATCCATTTTCAATTAGACACCTTGTATATTCACCAAGTGCCATGACAAAGAGACATATTATGTATACGTACGAAAGAATCATACTATTTCATTGATAGTATTATATTGTTGTTGTTATTATTATTATAATTATTATATATCGCCGTGCCAAATATACAAGCCAAAGATACAACAACGTGCCTATTCCTCGCATAATCTTTCATACTTGGAAATTTCTCCTGTAAGGGATATGACTTTTGCCTTAATAATAAAGTTATATGATACAATATACATAATGAATGTACAGTAGTCAAGGATCGGTCACGACAAAAAGTCGATCCGCTGCAGAGTCCTCGCCGAAATACGCTGCTGAATTGAACATTGTTGCTGAAGAATTGTCTGGTGTTTGTACCTGAAACCAAGGAATATTTAGCATCTCCCAAATTTCAGGTATAACAATTCAGAATGACCTTTTCGCTACGGTAACTGCTAATACTAGTCATAGCGTGCTCGTAGTATCAATTTGTTAATTGAAAGTGTTTCCGCAGCAACAGTGTTAATAAAGGAAATATCATTTAAAATTATATTTTTTAATTACTACGTGAGCAACATACACTATTTAGAAAATAGATATTTAGCTTGTTTAAATCTTTCAAAAAGGATGCATAAATAAATAAAAGAATTAATAACCATGATAAAATAGCAAGACACTAAAATTCAGAAGTTCAGAAATCGTACATAACAGGCAATGTCCATAAGAGGTCCACAGAAGGTCATAAAGTAGTCTGGACGAGTACGTAGGATGTTCAAGAGAAATCGGTAGGATATTTGTGCTCTGTTGGTAGATTCTGTTTTGGTATATTGGCCGATTCGACTGTAGCCTAGTTGAACGAAGTTTATTTAATGTTTGAAACAGGGATTTATACAGGGATGCTACTAATATTTACGTACTATTGTTTCTATATTCAAATGCACGTTCTTCGTATAAAAGGATGGTGCACCTGGTTATAAATTAAATTAATTATATATTCGGGATAGCCTTACCTCAAAAGAATGATTAGGTCCAGTCGTTGCAAGATACGCAAATTGGGAAGTTTGCTGTGACAAATGCAATTGCTGCTCTTGAGAGACTTGCAAAGATGGACTTTGGATCTGGGTAGACTGCCTTGTCTCCAAATCATTCTGATTCTTCTGATCTGTAGATCGACTAGGCCGAGAAAGCTGCTGATGAAAATCGAAGATTTCCTGAGCTGCAGGTTGAATTGCAACTGGACTCGACACATTCAACGACGGTTGACTCACTAATGTGATAACTTGCTGAGGTTCTTTACTTTCGAATACTAAAGATGGTAATGGCATTGATACCGGAACGCTATTCAATAAAGGACTTCCTGTTTGTGATGGACTTGAAGGCAAGGAACTACTTGTATGTGAATCTTTTGGAATTTGTATCGGTGAAGAGTTTTCAGGCTGAGAGGCTATAGCCTTAGGAAATGAGGGTTGTTCCTGACCGATAAGACTGATTACTGGTTGAGGGTGTGGTGTTTGAGAAAGGTGAGAAGGTTGAGCTGTTTGAGCAGATTGGGACTGTGGGGATGAATGATCTAATTGTGGAGAAACAGGAGGTTGCGAAGGTTGTGTAACTGGTTCTGGAAAGAGTTCAGATTTAAGTTTAGGTAAAAACCCATCAATGGTTCTCCAAGTGGGTGCCCAAAGATTGGAAGTTGAAGCCAAGACTCCAGCAGACGCCATGACTAATAGCATGTTTTTCAGAGACTCGGGAATTGCCTCGTATAATAATTCACTGTTTTCAGCATGCATGTACGCTCTGAGAAGATCTAGTACAGTAAGCCACAAGGGTAAAAATCCAGGAAGAGTTAAGAGTGGTGTCAAATGATGCAAGAAAACCTTAGACAACAACATCGCTGCCCTGACTCTGGTTTCTTCTACTCCGATAGGATCATTTACAGCAATTGGTCCTAACAATTGAGCTAATAGAGGAAATAAAACCTGTTCGAAACACTGCGACCATTCTACCGCCGATAATTGGGCCTGATCGTGAGCCAAAAGCGTACTCTGAAGATAAGTTATTGCGGAAGCCCGCACAGGTCTACGAGCATCACAGCAGAGCCGTGCAATACCCTGAAGCAAGGGTCGCCATGCTTGAGGCCATAGAGAAACTTCAGTGGTGCCATCCTCTTCGGCCCACCATTTAAAAACCTGAGCTGTTCTTGTGTGAAGTGTATGCATTAAATCCAGTAACTGTATTGGACTTTGCTGATAGCCAGCTGGTTCCTCTGAAGAAATATGAACTCTATTTCGTTTCCCTGTACCTTGTAAAACAGCTTCCGCGAATGTCCTGACACAACGAACACATAGTTCAAAGTTGTACGGAGTAACATGAGCTACGTCTCTTACGAGGAAGGTCAGACTCTCGCAACATTTGACCAACGCAACCGGATCATGAGGTTGCAGGTCGCAATCGAGAACTATTGTGTCCGCTGTTACAGGAAGTGGGGCTTCCGTTCCTGTAGGAGACGCCAAGACCCACTCTGGAACTGGACTTATAGGTCTCGGATCAAGAACAGACGTTCTGCTTGGAACTTCGTCCAAGGTAGAGTTAGACTGTTTTGGCAATAAAGCACCAGCTCCTGCACATTCGAGGAGACTAAATATTACTTTCCAATCCTCTGTACTGTGAATGTTCGCTGCTCCAGTTTTGAGTAATTCAAACAATCCATAAGCTATTTGTCGGACTAAGGGAATAGTAGTTGCTGATGGCAAGTGGATTAATGGAGTTAATGGCGGCAAAACAGTCCCTGCCAACTCTTCACCACGCAGTAGTCTTATTGCGAGTCTCAGTATTCCCACTGCTACTCTTTCAAGAAGATAAGGATGATTTTCTCGGGCTGCAACTGTCAACAACCCCTCTAAATGACCTTGCACTACCGGCCATATACAAGTGACCCTATCACGATTTTGAATAGTAACTCCTAATAATAATTCTAATAAAAAGACAGATAAATCCTCATCTTGATAGTTTGCAGATACCAAAGCTCCTACCAATGAACGTAGAGATTCCACCTGCAATGGACAAAATAATATATATCGTAGCTATTTGTAAATATGTTCACAAGCGTAATTGACATAATTGGTTCAATTAGGGTATGCCTACGGTAAAAACCGTTATCATTGGGTTCAACCAGAAAATTGAAAAATCCTCTTACCTGAAGGAATTTACTCTCCTCTATGATCTGTTTCAAATAACAGTTGGCGATGCACTCTGTAGCTCTTTTTCTAGTGGTTGCTTCAGCTGGATGTGGAGGTCGAGGTGCATCCAATGCAATATAAGAATAAAGACTGGACAGAATCCCTTGTTCAACAGGAGGACTCTTTGGTGACGTTGGCTCCCGAATGAGTGAGACCTTTCCTGATGGGTCAAGAAAATCTTCCCCTTCGGTAAGGCTCTTTGGTAACAATCTGGCCTTATACAATGTTTGCAGGCAGTCCACAACGTTTTTCCAGGAAGCTCTGAGCGCATCCCCGTGCAAATGGGTAATTTTGAACAACGTTCGAGCAGCTAATTGGCACCTGCCACTTCCACCCAAATGTAAAACGACTTGCTCTGGTTCACCGCCCATGGCCAAGCCGGTAAATTTACAGAGACTTACGACTAAAGTATCCAAATCACTGCTCATCCCATAATGAGCGCTAATGGCAGCACAACTAAAGAAAAAAATTGATTATCAATTGGACATTAAACATCAGTGTCACATTTAAGGGACTCTTCCACATTATAAAACGTAAAGTTGTGACCCCTTAAAAGCACACAATTCGTATTGATATGAATAATAATGTATGTTATTTATTTACCTGAGGAATGTTTGAGCTACTTTACGTTGTAAAGATCTATCCGGTGCCTTATCGTAAGCTCTGCATAGAGCACTTACGATTGGAGCCCAAGCTCTTTCAGCCAATTCTTTGTCAACGAGTTCTCCGGCACCGCCAACTTTCAAATATACACTATTCCGTCCTGCGCCTCTGCGTAGAAGAACCTTCCAAAGATAATTTTCCTTTACTAAACCCGTTTGCTCAGCTGGCATTACAATTTCTTCGCTCCTGAAATAATCCATTGTTATTCTTTCTAGTAGAATTATTTACCCACTTTTTTTTTATTACATCGCATTCAATTAATTTCAGATTAGCATTGATTTTATAGTAAGAAAACAATTTTTTTACTTGATAGACGAATAAATTTCATCCAGCATATCTTGATCGAAATCCGCACCACCGTTAACTTTTTTTAAATTTCGTTTAAATTCCTCAGGCGTCATAGGATTGTTTTGCCTTTTTACATTGTGATTATGCTGATCAACATTTAACATAATAACGGCATAAGCTAAAGTAAATGCCGCATCGGCCGATGCAAATGGTTTACCATTACTATCCTAAAAAATTAAATATCTTTTGTCATAGTTATTTATAATTATTTAACGTTATAATATGATCAGTTTAAATTTGTCATTAATCCGATAGTACTAGCAATTTTTACTTACGTGCCAATGCTCTGCGAATTTTTCCAAAAGAAGAGATATAAGTGGAGCCTCCCCAGGTAGTCGAAAGGACTCAAGATAAAGTCGTAAAGCTTGATCTATGCGTGTTTGATGAAGATCAAAATTATGAACGAAACAATTCAAAATAGTTTTATTCTCTTTCTTGCTAATATACTCTCCGATAGCTTTTTTATCAAGTCCAGGATTTTCCCGTAAGAATTTTGCTATCTTCTCAGGATCAGGATGACCTGTACTTCCACCTAGCAAACCTCGTTCCGTCAACCTAGCGATACCTTCACGTGGGCTTTCGTTAAATTTTTCCGTCCCCAGAGCCAACCACTAGAGTGAAATATTCATGAAATCTTAGGAAACCTAATTTGTCTTGGAGTCTTTTAACTTACACGTTTGTTGGCTTTGGTCGTAAGCAGCTCTTCCCGATCTGGTAAATTCTCTGATGGTGTATGGCGAGAAACTTTACACATATCTTTGTATCCTTTACATCTTGCTTCTATGCCGACGATCAACATTAGAAGCGCATCCAAAGAAATTAATTGCATACTATGCATGCCACCTGTTAACGCCGAAGCATTCTATAAAACACGATTTAAATGATCAATATGGTACCGATAATATGAAATTTGAAATTTTTAAGATTTGAGAAATTTACTTTAGAAAGTAACTTTGTGAGATCTTCGTAAAGATTCGTCGAGTATAATCCACAGTCGTAATTTAAATACAACTCAGCCGGTAATCCCGGAATTCTCCACAATCTTACGAGGGCCTCTGAAAGATAAATGATTATTTTAAAAGTCTTAGTATACATGATAATTCATCGATAACTTTCTTTATGTCGATATCTACCTAGCGCCAATTCTCGTTGCTCGTATGATATCCTGTTAGAATCCGAATTTACTAATTCCATCAATTTAGTTATATAATGTTCCATTTGAAATTTGAGATGTTGCCTTTGTGATTCAAAGAGTAAGAATGCGACTTGAAGATCAGCCGCAAGGATCGATACTCTGTCTGTTCCAAGGAGCTACAAAAATAAGCGGGGTATTATTTTTTCTCGGTAAATTTTTAACAAATTATTTGCTTTGTGGATTTTAGAATATCATTGTTATATAATATAGAATGAAGATGTATTTTCTTACCAAAATTAAGTTTCTACAGAGGTCATCCTTGAGTAACGATAAAAGTGATGAAAAGTTGGAAAGAGCATCCACTGACACTTCCAAAGCCACTTGAAGTAAACTGAGACCAAGATGAGTCATAATTTCAGTGTTCTGCTTGTCCAGTGGACTGCAGAGGGAAATTAGATACCAAAAAAGTTCTCGAACGCAAAGAGAACCGTATGGTGCCAGTTCTTGAAGCGGCATGAACCTCACTCCTTGCGTATTCACATATTCTTCTGGTTGTTCAATTTCTGTCTTAACATTTGTTATATTCGTATTATTTGTACTCGCATTATCGTCAATTGACAAATCCTCTACACTTCCCACGGCCGATTGAACTAGATCTATAGATTTCTCATCTTCCACCGTTAAATTTCCTGTTTATGTGAAAGAATCAAGTTAATGTTGTTAGCTCTACTGAAAGAAACATTTACGTTTGCTCTTTAAAATGAAAAATTGTATTTAATGAGAATAAAGTAGAATATAAGAAGTCTACCTAATAGTAAAAAGAATAAAGATATCTATTACATTAATATATTTTATAATACACTAATAGTATATTTTACCTTGATTTTCCGTTACAATTTGCTCTGGAGAAGATTCAGACTTCACTTGATCGGATGATTCCTCTATTTGAAGAGACTCCTTTTCCTTTTCCTCTTTGCTTTCCTCTTGTGATTCGTTGTTCTTTTCGGAGGTAATAGACTGGTTAATTTCATTCTTTTTTATTTCATTTTCTTCATTTTTAGTATCGTGTTTTCCCTTGTTCGTAGAATCTGTATTTTCATTCTCCTTATCACTCTCTGTTTTAATTTCATTTTTATCTACGTTACTTTTATCGGATTTTTCATCTTCTACTTTTTCAGTGGCACTACGGTCGAGAGAACCTTGCATGTCCACGATATTTTCTGTAGAAGTAACACGAGTTATCGGCAAGTCTCCCTTTTCCCTTTGTGCAGGATTCAGATGAGACTCAGTAGATTCCTCGGCTTCCTCTGGATTAAATTTTGATTTTTGTTTGCTATGACCTTTACTTTTCCTGGCTTTCGTGTGAGTATTCTCCATACTGTTTGTTCTCATTTTCTGTGAAAATAAAAATAATTGTTTGAACGTTGATTAGGACATTAAAAATATTTTATAACATGTACCTTCATATTTAATAGAGCCCTTGTATCTTCTGCAAATTCAGGTAATCGTCTAAAAAGATGATGCACCATATCCCTCAAGCAGTGCTCTGCTGTCTTCCTGAGCAATTCTACACAAATATACATTAATAATTTAATTATCAAAATTAACACATTTTTAAAACAAATCTTTGTCAGATCATAGAAGAATTTAAAAGATGCGTACCACTTAATCGTGTTTCATAGCAAATTCTGAAACAACTCAACATGATCTCACATATGCTTTCATTGGTCAAATGATTACCAGCCGGTGACATCATCAGGGATCGTAATACCTGCAGAATACGCATAAGCACAACACTATCTCCTGATGCATCTGTTCCAACAAATCTTGCATGTGTAACTGCATCAGCTACAGTTTCCACGCATGGAGCAATAGCCGAATGTTCAGGATCTAAAATATACAGATATCCTCACTGTGTTCATCATCAAGAACTATGCGAAGGTATGGTGCACTTCCTTACCAATAAGGCCATACGAAATAAATTTGTGTACAGCAGATAATGCAATGCTTGTGACAGGTCCTGTTGTCTCCTCCGAACGAATGACTTCCAAGAATGGAGCCAAGAATACTCCTGGCTCCAATTGTGATAAGTCCTTGGCATCGTTTAGTACTTCTTTCAAAGAAAACAATCCTTTCATTAATGCATCTTGATCTTCGTCCTATAGAACATAGATTACAAACAGAAAATTTAAATAACACTAATGTAAATATTTTTTATCGATAAAACAATCATCAAAATACTACTATAAATATACATGTGTAATCTCTTTGCAAGTATTGCAAATCACACATTGATTAAATAATTAGTTATAACGGAGTAACATTATTCAAGTATTAGTATTAATACTCAATTCAATATTTTCAAAAACGAGCAGAGACACTCTCAGCCTTTAAAAATATCTTAATTCAAAAATATGTTACAGTTCATAAAATGCTACTCAAACATATATCACTTGTCCTTATAAAAGTAACAGCTGAGTAAAATTGTCTAACCTGATGGGAGTGCGATGACCACCGGGCACCACGTCGCATCGCAGTCACCAGGAGGCCGACCTCGCCCTCTATCACGTAGAGGCCGCCTCCTGGATAGGTAGTCTTCCCAATCCTGCTCATCTTTATTTCTGAATCCCGTTTACACCATTTTTATTCAACAAATATTCTTCACACCGTTCAATAACGTATACGTCAAGTGTCAAGAGAACTTCCAACACGATAGTCATTAACTAACGAATCAGATGTTCAAACGAGAAAATTTGAAGTGACGTTCGAAAAAGAAGTACCGCAATCTATCGACTAGAGTCAGTAAATTCTTCGCAAAATAAATCATTAACTCTGTTGATAACTCTAAACAGCTGTGTCAATTGAATACCACAGCTACAACAGTAGTTCGCTGGACTAATTGTACAAGTCTAGAGCAGAGATGAGTGGGGAGATGCACAACGCTCCGGTTTTAGGCGATACCAAAAGCATGGCGTTAAATCGTAGCGGCGA